>OX439484.1:103847428-104069928 GCA_949320155.1 Melangyna quadrimaculata
AGGTAGTATACTTACTCTATGGTTATGAAGGTGAATCTTTGTATAATTTTATTTAAATCACGCATGCCGTCGATCATTTGCAAAAGTTGTAAGATTTGGTGGAAAATCTTAAAATCTTTTACATTTATTAAGTAGATTCTATAAAATAAAGTGTACAAAAAAATATTCTTAATTTTATTTAAACAATATCCCAACAAAAATGTACGATAAATTAACAAAACCAACAATATTTATTGTTGTATTTTATTTTATAAAATATTTTGATAGTCAGATTTCAACACCTCAAAGATTACAAAAATAAGCGCGCCGCTAATATCTATCTACATTATTGGTGTGTGTGAGTCAAAGTGACATTCCGATACTAAACAACCCTTATGTAGGCTCTATATAACCTCCAAACGCGTTTAGCTTATGTTGCTATACTATTCAACGTTGCATAAGTTTATGAATAAGGTTTTTGCGTTCAGAGGCATTATAAAGAGTGCATAGCACTATGCACTCGCTATAATTCGCTTATGCATAAAGTCTTAACTGCATAGGCCTACTTTTGTACAAAAGTACAAAAGTGAGAAATAAATATCTATTCTGAAAGCCCCTGCTTGCAAAGAAACAATGGAAAATCGTGCATGGTGGTCTAATTTACATGTCCAAACAATTTTCGTATGTTTTTGTGCAAGCACGTTTCTTTATCGAACATTTTAATTTCTCACTTTTGCACTTTTATACAAAAGTAGGTCTATGTAGTTACGGCTTAAGGCTGTAGAAGTACTTCCAGTAGTGCTTCGCTGATAAACATTTGAAGCAAGGTAGACCCCTTTCACACAAGGAAACTGAGTTGCCGGCGATTTTTAGTTTGTAGGCGAAAAGGGGGTAAAAAGAAGACAAAAAATCTCCCCTCACGCCCTTCTCGCCAACAAACTAGCCAGTTTCTGCGAACTCAGTTTCCTTGTGTGAAAGCCGTCTTTTAATTTCCTTTAAACCCTTCCACACTATCCCATTCTAATTGGGCTTTTCGCGAAACTATAGTTATACATATATCCAAAAAAAACGCATAAAAAAACCTAGTCGAGGGAAAACAATGCAATACAAACAAATATAAATATACAACTACAAATGCATCCTCTGTACACGTATACGAAATTATTTGTTTGCCCCCTACTTAGAGCTATTTTGTTGTTGTTTTTTTTTCTTATTTTAGCTCCGTTCACCACTGACGTCTGTGGGATAAGCTACATACACCCCAGCAAACGAGAAACTACATAAATAACCTGTGAAATATGTACGCAATAGAAGTACTTCTTTTCCACTGAAAAAAGATAGGGGCTCCGGAAAAAAACTCAGCTATCTCTTTCTAGCATGCGAAATTAAGTGTATTACTCCTCCATTAAGGCTCCCCCAAACCAATGGGGAACATTCGTTGCGGCGAAGAAACATTCGCATGTCAAAATTTATTTAGATGGCGATATATGAGAATGCCCACACCAACGCGGCGGAGAAACATATGAATTAATTTTGACTGATGAATGTTTCTTCGCCGCAACGAATGTTTCGCATTGGTTTGGGAGAGCCTTTAAAGTACTGACAAAGGTACTTCAAATGCACAGTACACAAATCTAAGGTTATATATTGCGCATCTGTCAAAAAAAAGTAAACAACGAACAAAAAAAAAATGGCGGCTTGCTGTGACTAATTTGTATTCAAACCTATTAATTTGATTCTTGTGTGAACGATATCTAGATAGAAATTTATTTTTTATTTATTTATTTGCAAAATGAGTAAACAAAGTTAAATGATATTGCTTTATGAAATAGTTTTACTAATTTTTCTCTTTCTTTTTCTTGAGTTTTATTCTATTAAGCCGTAACTACATAGACCTACTTTTGTACAAAAGTGCAAAAGTGAGAAATTGAAATGCTCGCTAAAGAAACGTGCTTGCACAAAAACATACGAAAATTGTTCTGACATGTAAATTAGACCACCATGCACGATTTTCCATTGTTTATTTGCAAGCAGGTGCCTTCAGAATAGATATTTATTTCTCATTTTTGTACTTTTGTACAAAAAGGCCTATGTAGTTAAGGCTTTACACTGTTAAGATGCTTGATTCGGAAGTACATCCTTGATCGGAAAAAAAATTGTTTGATTTTGTTTCCAAAGCAAGATTTTTAGTTTGTTGGCGAGAAGGGCGTAAAAGACAAAAAATCTCCCCTCACACCCATCTCGCCTTCGAACTAGCCAGTTTCTGGCAACTCAGTTTCCTAGTGTGAAAGCCGTCTTGTGTAAAAAGGGGTTAAAATTTTTTCGAGTGAAAGGAGACAAACAGATCTTTTGGTTACATCTCCATCTCCATCAGAAGAGAGGCGCAATCAGGACATAAACTGAACTGGGCTAGTGTCAAAAAGTATTTATTTTTTGTTTACTTCACCTAAATTTGAGCTCGAGCAAACAAAACAATTCTTTTTCTATTCCTATTTGCATTTTAAATTATATAAAATTGAAACATTTAAAATATCTTCATCAATCCCATTAATCTGTCAAATGTAATGAAATGCTTCCCAGGCAGTATAATAACAGCTACGATTTGGATTTTCGCAAAAGACAAGTCGACACGCTGAAGATTTTTAATGACAAGTGAGTGTAGTCTCGATTTTTATTTCCGGGGGCTACTGAATTCTAATTAAAATAATTTTCAATTCTATTTTCACTTAAAAGTGTACTTCAAATAAGCGAAAACGAAGATTACACCGTACAATTTGAATCGGGTGGTCGTATTTTTCATCTAAATGTCCAACTTGGTACGAACTTTCCTAATGAAAAGCCTAAAATAGTTATATCTCCACTAGTACAACATCATTGGGTTAATTTGAATGGATCTGACGTTGAAAGTGCCCCTGGATTGCTAAACGTATGTATTATACAATTTAAATCACAGTTTAAAATAAGAGCAGTTGACCTTTATTTAGCGTTCGCGTTTGATTTCACGATTACTAATTTGGTTTTGCATCTTTAGTTCCACTAAGATCAGATTTAAATGGACCAATTTTTAGTTGTTGTATTCGCGTAGCCCGAAGCGTAATGGCTAGAGCGTTGTACTGTCACGCTGGAGGTCTGGGTTCACTTCCCAGCCTCGTCCTAAGAACTTAAATGTTTTTTTTCAGGGCTACTGCCTCTTGCGAGGAATTGACAAATCCTCCAAGAGTAGGTATCACATGCCATGAATAAGTGCTTTTAGTCTAGCCGTTCGGATTCGGCATGCAATTGTAGGACCCTTCCATTCATGTCGACACTCGCACACAGGAATGGTTGCGAGTTGTTAGTCACTATACTCTGTTCAACAAAAATTGTCAGTACAGGGCTTATGGGCGAGCTTTTTTCAAAACAGTGGCGCCTGTGTATACTCTCACAGCACTGAATTGAGAAAACTGCCAATAAAAAATATTCTAACCCACTGAACAACATACATGAATTGTTGTTGCGCAAAATAGCGTACACACCACCATAACCGTCCTCATTGCATGCCCAAAGCAGTAAGCACACAGATCACAGAAAACAGACTAAATTATGGGGTTTTCGATTGGTAAAAAATGTCAATATTTTTTTGATGCATATCTGTCAAAACGCCAGTACTGACAAATAAAGCGTATTTTTTGGTGGATCTACCCCTCCTTTTACTAACACCAGCACACTTGTCAACTGTTATTTTGATAACTGATTGTTTTCATTAATTTAATTGAGAATAGAAAGAAATTTGTTGCGAAAATATAAAGACTGAAAATAAACAATTGAATTAAAATGGAAGCAATTTTTAATGAGTGCATAGATAACGGTACCCCTAATCATTCTTTACAACCGGTAATCTTCTATTTACATATAATAAAAAAATTGAAATCCCCATGAAATAAAAAACAAACTTGAATGGCAGCTGATACCATTTACAGATTCACAGACACAAAAATACACCAATACCATAACAAAACAAAAATCAATTCAAAATTCATTCCATTCGTCACAAAAAAAAAATCAAATTCCGCATCAAATTCTTCATTTACCAAAGGAAAACCCCATTAAAAAGAACTTCCCACTAAATTTGTAGTGGGAGGGGAAAAAACAACCATAGTGTACCAACTTTTACATAAATAATTAAATAAAAATGATTTAATTGAGCGAACACTTACTTTCTCAATTTTTCAACTTAAATAAATAAGTCATAAGCTTAAGAACAAGGGTAATAAAGAAAAAAAAACACTTACAAATATTTTTGAATATGAGTGATCTGTTTGTTTATTAATAAAAACAAAGTACAAAAAAATAAATCAAAATAAAATGCAATAAAATAAAATTATTTAAAAAAAAGTTTGAAATAATTTCCCACCATAAATTTTTCCCACTATTCTTCCCACCATAGTGTTGATTTCCAACTATTTTGGTTAGAAAAACCACCAATCTGGGAACACTGACTTATCATACAATCGTTTCTACTCTGGGGTAGAATCGGCTAAGGTGATAGTTGATTATCAATTGTGGTGATCGTCGTTTTGAAGATAGCTGTCTCTATCATATCGTGAGGCAAAAATAGCTTTTGTTTTCAAGCTTTTGAGAACGGAATTAATTAAGGTGAGATATAATGCTAACTACGGAAACCCTTTGAGAGCTTTTCTTTGAAATAGGTACAATGCGACCAGACAGCAGTGTTACCGCTGTGCCACTTTAGTGGCACAATGCCCATGAAATTCACCACACCTTTACATGCCTTTTTATGTTTTTTGTTCCTTTCCATTTCCATGCATGCTTACGAAACTAATACCATCAAAGCTCTGACGTTTTTGTTCAACATAACAAATATATTGAACAAAACTGTGACAATCAATGGAAAATGGAATGCAATAGTTTTACTGTGAATTGGAATTTTAATAGATTTTTGAAAAACTAAAGCGATCACTATATATCTTTATTTTATTATCTATACCATAATAAGTTTTTAAGGTTGCGTTACAATAAATCATAAAAAAATGATCGTTTAAATTGTGTGTTTTCTTCAAATGGTATGATTTTGGTGAGATATTTTTTTCTCCTTTATTATCATTTTGATGTGCCACCTTTTTTTTCGAGTGCCACTCTTCAAAAATATCCAGCGGTAGCAATGCCAGACAGAGATACAAACGTCCTATCTTCCATGTACTGACAATTTTTGTTGAACAGAGTATATAGTCCAGGAAAATTAGATAAAAAATGTCCTTGGAGAAAATTCCGACAAAGGTGAATTTTGGTGAAGAGTTTGATTTGGTCGTCCTTAACAATTCCTTAAAAGTAGCCTAAATTTGGTGCGGAGCAAAAAAATTTAGGGGAGGGGAAAGGGGGTAAGGTTCAGTTTTTTTTCCGAGTTACTCGATAACTATAGGTTCTTTTGAAAAAAAGTTGTAGGTAACCATTGTAGCTCATGTAATTCTGCACAAATTGATTGATTCTGTACAATTGATAGATTTGAAGAAAAACGGTCGAAAACATTGGGGTGTCAAAAAAATGTAATCAAACAAATCTTTTGGGTGGGGAAATTTTTTATTTTTGGTTATGTTTGGAAAAAATATTTCTACTATAAAAAACTGTTTTTAGAGCGGTCTCAGAAGGGGTCGCCATATTCAACGGTTTGATTATTTTCGTTTTGATTTATAACTCCCGATAAATTTTTTTTTCCAAAATAATCTAAGAACAACTTGTAGACAGCATAATTATCTATAAAATGCCATATAAATGACTTCTATAGTTCAATTTTTCGTCAAAATGGGGCTGGAAGGACTTTTTCTGATATATCTCAAATACCTTTGGCTTTTTTGGATAATACTCATAGGCTTTTTTATAGTGCTCTCTATGACCATTAAAATGAGCCCTGTATTACGAATATCGGACAAATGATGTTTCGTAAATCCAAACAAAACTAAATTAAACTCTTTTTAAAGTTTTAAAAATCAAAAATTATAGTCCAGTAACCTTGTCGTTTGTATGCAAGGAACCTATGGCTTCAAATCTGCTAGTTTTGATTTTTGTGCTGCGTAGTTCGAATGTTGGCCTTATAAATAAGATAAGTTTTTGACCTCGAGCGACCGCTTCATGGTCAAAAATCAGGAAAACTGCGATTTTTGCGCGCATTTTTCAGTTATTTATTATTTAAGTCCTTTATAACTATATTTATAAAAAATATTGTTCTACGATTTCAAAGTAAATTAATTTGTTCAACTTGACTTCAAAATCATCTTTGTAGACCCAATGGATTCCAAAATACAGCATCTCAAAATTTAGCGATACAAAATTCAATATAACAAGTAGTATTATTAAACAGAATAATGCCAAATAAAGAATGGTTGACATAAATGCATCAAAGCACTCGAGCGTGTAGGCTGGCCAAAAGAATAGAACAATCTTAACGGAGGGGGGTTCTATATACCCGCGTTAATATGGGAGGGGCAATTTGCTAAAAAAAAAATGACTTATGGCTAAAACAGATGTGCAACGAGTCTGCACGCATCTCTGCATGCAGAGCTGCACACGAAACACATGTGCATAGTTTCTGACATTCATGATGCATAGTTATGTCAAACAAATACATGAAAGCATAGCGTTGCCGATGTCACACAATAGTGTTGGAATGAGATTTTCTTCGTTGGACGATGGCAGGGTGGCAACGCCGGCTTCATGGATTCTTAAACAAAAATCACCAACACAAACAAATTTTTTGAAAGAATGGCAGGTGATGTCAATATGAGTAATGCCAAATAGCAATTATTTAGAAATTTTCGTTTTTCAGTTGTGGCTGCAATGAAACTAGGCAGCAAATTTAGAAAAAGAGACATCGTGCAGCGCTGCGCTGCATGCAGACTTTGAGTGAATCGGCTCCCATAAGAACCTGTGTAATTTAATTTCGCTGCATGGAAAAAGCTGCACATCTGTTTTAGGCATTAAACCCCTAGACTAAAGGCCAGTTCGTTCACAACTGATTATCTTCAATCCATGATAAGTGGAGCTGGGAAATCCTCAAATGTTTTTGTTGATCAAATTTTGTTTAAAAAATTCAAAGATTTCATGGATTTCACTAATCAGCCAATTTTGGTTGATTAGCGTTAGTTACTTAAAGCCTATGAAAGTCACATACTAAATTTAACCCACTGTGAACATGGCCCTAATAGTAGCCCAATCAACCAAGACTCAAATTGATAAAATAAATTAATGCAAAAAATAGTGCTCTCTGGATTATTTTTTTATATGGTAGGGGATACCCCCAGGTATAACATACCCAAAGTTCCAGACCAGGGCCGCGAGCTAAACTCAGGAGGGTCGTTAAAGGTAGCTCTTTTTAGATTTTCGTGAATATTTTCACAACATAGCACGTAAGCGGAGAAGTCTATACTACATAATTAGAGACCAACAAATTGTCTATGCGGGGTTAGAAAAGTCAACAAATCTGAAAAAAAATGTTAATGTCTTAGATATTGAATTTTCTGAACAAATTACTTGGAAAAAACAAAAAAGGTAAATACACATTCATTCACTGTTATTTCATCATGTCTTCAGGCTAAGAGTGGAGTTATAATTTCCTTTTTTTTCTATATATCCGAAACTATACGAAAAAGTTGACGTTTACTAAAATGGCAAAATTTAATTAGCAAGAGTTGTTTTCATATGGCGTCAAAAAATGATAACGTTTTTTTTAAAGGAACACAATACAAAATTTGTTTGCCATAAAGAGGGGTTCTTATTCCACCCCCCCCCCCCCTTAGGGGGGAGTGGCATTTTTTTTTTAATAACATTAAGAGCAACATTAAGATGCAACCACTTTAAGTTTAAACGATAACCGACTGCTCTTCCATCGAGTGAACATGTTTGTGAAAGTCCATCTCGTCTCGTTGTAACCGTTGTAACGTGCCTAATAGAAAATTCTAATTACCTATAATAATAAAAAAAAAAAAAAAATCCAGTGCAAAATTAATAACCATAACCAAATAATAAACCAGTGCATAAATCAATCAAAAATTATAATCCTCGCGCCGCGCCGAGCACCCACAAAAAAAAAATCCAGTGCAAGTGCATAGTCAAAAAAATCATCATAACCGCAGTACAACAAAAATCAACAAAATAAAATTAAAAAAAAAGAAAAAGAAAAAAACACAGTGCAACGAGTGGTGAGTCCCTTCTTTTCCTTTCCCTTTCACTTCTTACAGTCAGGTTTACTTGAATCGTTGTATGCACTATGTGTTCCCCACATAGAGCATCACATCATTTAAGCAAGCCTGTCGTCAGATAGATAGCTGTTTAGTTTTTCTAGTTAACCAGGGGCGGCTCATTACAATTTTGGTACTAAGGCATAACACTAGTGTCAAGTTGTACTGAAAAGTTCAAATTGGGATCTGGAAGAAATATTCAACTAAGTTAATTGTCTGACTTGGATTTTCGCTATTTCTGAATATTTTAAATGGTTGATAGATTTAGTGTCGATTTTAGCAACATTCGTGGGCTTAGAAAGAATTTCTACGCTACGTACGTCTATACTGCAAACAACAGGCCAGCTGTTTTGGCACTGAGTGAAACCCAGATAGGTGAAAATTCTGATCATTCGGAATTTAATTTATTTGGGTATAATTTAGTGTCATTATTCTTTCCACACCATGGTCTTGCCGTTTATATAAGGAATGATGTTGCGTACCAACTTCAACCACAATATGGTTTGTGTTCTAACTCAAACTTTAATTTCATGTGGTTAAAATTTACGGTAAATAAGCACATCATACACACATGTTTCGTTTATCGAAGCCCTAATTTGGACAGAAATTCAACTTTTAACAAGTTTGATGCTCTGTCCGACTCCATTCAAAGAATTGTTGCCCATTACCCTCACACTGAAATCGTCATTGCGGGCGATTTCAATGTACACAATTCTAATTGGCTTCGCTTTTCGGGTCAGACAACACCCGAAGGAAGGTTTGTTGAGGTCTTTGCTGAGTTAAACCACCTGACTCAGCTTGTTGACGAGCCAACTCGAATCCCTGACGTTCCAGGTCAATCCGCCAACACTCTGGACTTGTTCCTTACCTCTGACCCTGATAAATACACTATTAGTGTATTATCGCCTCTAGGCACATCAGACCATTGTGTCATATCTGCGAATTTCTCGTGCCACCAAAACTCAGTTAAAGAAAAAACTCCCAAGAGAACCGTTTGGCAGTACGAGAAAGCCAACTGGGACGGTCTCAATGCTTTCTTCAGGAACTTTAACTGGTCACTATGCTTCCTCGATAGTGACGTAGATGCCAGTGCAGATATGATCACAAATTTAATTCTTTGTGGAATAAGAAATTTTATCCCGAATAGGGTTAAATCTTTCAAACCGTAAGAAAACTCGTGGTTTGATTCGAGCTGTAAAGAGGTTATTAGGGTTAGAGAAGTAAGTTTCCGTAGTTACAAAGCCAACCCTACTGAGGAAAACCGGAAAAAGTTTCAACAAGCCAGAAAGACCTGTAACGGTCATATTAAAAGAACCAAATTTTTGCATGACCAAAAATTAAGGCAAAAAATATTACAATGTCCCAATAGTAGTAAAAATTTTTGGTCATTTGCAAAAAACATTCGAAACACTTCTTCGTCTGCGGTTCCAACGCTCGTCTTCAACGACACACCTGCTGTCAGCTCGCAAGATAAAGCCAATTTGCTCGCAGCACAGTTTGCTGTTAATTCGACGCTGCCAGTAAGTGATAGAACTCCGCCTGTAATTGAGAGAGTAAACGATATTATGGGGCAAATCTTCTTTCGCACTCGTGCAGTTGCTAGAGTTCTAAAAGATCTCGACATTCACAAATCCGCTGGCCCGGATAGTATCCCTCCCATTGTTCTGAAGAGGTGTTCTTCAACGCTGGCAAAACCACTGCGTAAGCTTTTCCATCTGTCCTACTCTACTGGTCTCTTTCCGAGTGGATGGAAAACAGCATTTGTCCAGCCTGTCCCTAAAAAAGGCGTATCTTCTTCACCCTCAAACTATCGTCCGATTGCACTTACGTCCCTTCTTTCCAAGGTCATGGAAACGCTGATCAATTTTCAGCTCAAGAAATATCTCGAAGAACGAAGGCTTCTTAATGACCGGCAGTACGGCTTTCGTAGCAATAGGTCCACTGGTGATCTGATGGTATATCTCATCGAACAGTGGAACAAATCTTTACATCGTTTTGGAGAAAGTAAGTTTTTGCACTTGATATTTCAAAAGCGTTTGATAGAGTTTGGCATCAAGCTCTCTTATCGAAAATGCGCGCATTTGGTTTCGATGAATCTCTTCTTCGTTGGATTAGAAATTACCTTTCGGACCGATCAATACAAGTTGTATTAGACGGTTTCAAGTCTGAAATCCACGAAATAAATGCTGGTGTGCCCCAGGGCTCCGTTTTGTCTCCGACTCTCTTCCTTATTTTTATAAATGATCTTTTGTCTGAAACTTCTAATCCATTAAACTGTTTCGCTGACGACAGTACCCTCAGCTTCTCATATTCGTTTACAGATTCTCATCCATGTCCTTCGGATGTGGAACTTGAACGGCAGCGTATGATAAGCTCATTAAATTCTGATCTTGACAGCATTGTCCAATGGGGAATCAAAAATCGCGTAGAATTTAATGCTTCAAAAACTCAATGCTGTCTAGTGTCGTCAAAACGAAACCCACCCCTCATGCCACTATCCATGAGTGGTTCGTGCATTGAGGAAACCGAAAAGCTTTCAGTCCTCGGTATGTGTATCACAGACCACCTTCTGTGGAACGATCACATATTTGATGTTGCCAAAAATGCTGCTAAATGTTTAGGTTTTCTTCGGCGATGCAAAAAATTTTTCACCCCTTCTGATCTGGCTGTTATCTATAAAGCCTTTATTCGTCCAAAACTCGAGTACAATTCTCATGTTTGGGCAGGTGCTCCAATAACTCACCTGAGTCTATTGGATAGAATTCAAAGAAGAGCTATGAAAATGATAGGTGATAGAAATATAACAGAAGCATTTGCACCTCTCGAACACCGACGCAATGTTTCATGTCTTTCGTTATTTTATCGTTATTTTCATAACCAGTGCTCTAGCGAAATAGCCAGTTGCATTCCTCCCCTAAAACAATTCAACCGTAATACTCGTATTTCTAGGAATGCACATCAGTTTACCCTTGAGCCCAACTTCGGACGTACTGTTAAGTATAGAGATTCTTTCTTTAGTCGCACTACAAGAATGTGGAATGCTTTACCCGGCACTATTTTTCCCTGCCATTTTGATATTCAAAGGTTCAAAACCAATGTGCACCGGCATCTCCTCTTAAATCCTTT
This sequence comes from Melangyna quadrimaculata, assembly GCA_949320155.1. NCBI lineage: Eukaryota > Metazoa > Arthropoda > Insecta > Diptera > Syrphidae > Melangyna > Melangyna quadrimaculata. The sequence continues at coordinate 103,858,765 of OX439484.1, forward strand.
CCTATTTTCCTAACGCTCGCACTGTGTTTAAACAATTTAAGGGTAGTAAGAACCCCTTTAGTGCGCGCTTAATTTAAAAAAAAAAAAAAAAAAAACAGCAACAAAAAAAAATTACCTTTTATAAAAGCCAAAACTCCGTACTTTTATTTTATTTTTAAATCAAGTTATTGAGGTCCATAGAAAAATATTGATATTTTGGATTTTTAAACTCAATTTTCTGGAAAGCTGACCAATTATTCATTAATATTTCTCAATTTTCTTATAATTAACAACAGTCTGCATCATTCTCAATGACCAAAACTTTTTTCAATTATCGAATTTCAATATTTATCAACTATCAATCAACGATTGACAATCGCAATAGGGGTGATAGGAATATTCAGTTTTCAATAAAGAGTTATCTTATTCCCAATCTTATTTCCCAATTAAAAAATTTATTTTATAATTTTGTGTCTTCGTTGACTGGGCTACAAGGAGCATGGGATATTTACAAATGGAACATATTCGTTTGATATCGACTTAAATCAATGCTGCAAACAGTTTTCATATGAATTTACACATTTTAAAGCGAGATCTAATGTTTTGGCATTTGAAGCGAACATCATTTGATCAAATCTCTATTCTTAATATAAAATTAACGAATTCGCAAATTCGATTCGCTATTCATAATGAGGCCTTAAGATCGCTTGTTTTTCAAAATACATATATGCATATATGCAGTCGCCCAAAAGATTATATTTATCAATTGTTATACTTTTTCATAGAAAGTTATTATAAACAAGAATACAGATAGAGGTGATTCTTGTGGGCGGGAAGAGGAAAAGGTGCTGTTAACTTTTGTCAAAGTGTGGTGACTAAAAAGGAAAGTTTAAATGTATTTAAATATTCATATACTATATTATGATTTTTGTATTGCTGAATTAATGGTAATTTTATTTTACCTTTTTATTTTGATTCATTAAAATTCAATAAAACGCATTTTTGTATTATTTTATTTTGTTCATCTATATATTTCGAGGACCTATTTGCTCATCATCAGGATCTATAGAAATAAAATACATGCGTTTAAATAATTACATAAATACATAACAAATTTAAATATTATACAAAATTACCAAAAATATTTTTAATAAGTTATTTGATAACAATATCATATAATTACACAATATCAAATGGTTGAAAAATAATTTTCGTCTCAAATATTTCAAGAACAAAAAATTATTCCGAACCCAGTCTATTTTTTTTTTTACATATAATGACGCAGTCAACAACTGGTAATTTAAAAAAAAATTCAATAAACAGTTTTTTTTAGAGCAAAAAAACTGCACAAAAAACTATTTAAAATTCTTAATAAATGTTTTTTAACTCAAATATTTTGAAAAAAAAAAAAAACAATTATATCGATTTCAAATTATGACAAAAAATTTATCCCTATATAATCTAATTGTGGTGTAATTTTGAGATTTTTAAAACCACCCTTTAAAAATCCAATAATCAAAATGTTGCAAGAAAAATCTTTTCAAAAATGTTTTAATTCGAAAAATTCTGACCATCAAAATCGCTTCAAAATCGAAATTTTGCATATGATACTAAATTTGCCCTTTTATAGTCTCTGAATCCATTTTTTTAAGTACACTGCCCTGATTTTTGGTATTTTTGCCAATAGTTTGTTTTGAAATAATTGGCTTAAATAATTAACCGCCTCCATACCGAGAAAAGTTAAGATTCTTAGAATTTTGTAACCTATTTACAAAAAAAAATATAAAAATTTTACTATTATAAATAGCTAAAGTACAAAATATAGGTTGTGTCACATTTTGCCCTGTATCTCTATATCTATAACTACCTACATACTGATTATCCAAAAACCCAAAGTTATTACACTGTAAAATATATAATTACCTATATAATATACATATACTTTACCACCCACCACTTAGGTAAATATGTATATTGTATATGGATTTCAAGTGCACCAATGGGAAGTTACTAGTGTGGGTCGACCCTAGACTCATTTTTTTTTATTTCTAGAAAACCGTTAATATTTTTAAAAAATATATCAGTCAAGTGTCTTTTTAATTTTACCAACAGTATTCTCAGCACTCCGATTTGGGACGAGTAGTTCAAGCCATTATCAGAGAATTTGAAAAATATCCTCCGCCACTTTTATCAATAAACGATGTTAGTCCAAATGCATCTGCGGTTAGCAGCAAAGACGGGTCACCATTAGATAATTTCACAACAACTTCAAAAAACGATTATGATCTTCCAAACTTATCAAATATGTCTTTGGATGAACTCAAGAAGTTGGATACCGATCCGGAATTCTTCGACGACTTTATCGAAGAGATGTCAGTTGTTCAACATCTAAACGAAGAATTGGATTCATTGATCAACCAAGTTGAAAAAATATCTAGTATTTTTTATAATCTATAACAAAATAATCTCAAATTAATTTATTTTCTTATTTTTAGGAGAAAACGAATCAAAAGAAACTCACTTAAGTGAACTGAAACTCAAGCTGAATGACGATGTTACAGCCTTAAAAAATCTCGGGGAAAAATGTGATCAATTGAACCTTAAATATATAAAAAAATCTGAAGAGTTCGCTCCGCAACATATAAGAGTAAGTGCCATCAATAAATATTTTAGTTTCAAATTATTATTTTTAATTTTAATTTTAAGGAACTTCTTCAAATAGCTGCTTCCAACTCAGATACTGATTGTGAAAAACATGTAGAGCAATTCTTAAATGGAAAAATTGATGTTCAAACATTCCTCAGTAGCTACACCTGCTCGAAAAAGATAAGCTCTGAACGTAAAGCAAAAGAAGAACGATTAGGTCAACAACTCAGTGCATTCGAAAGAGCGGAAATCTAAAACCTTAATGTTTCGCAACATAATTAAACTGTATTCAATGTAAAATGTTGTGTAGAATAGCCTACTTAACCGTTTCTGACTGGTAGTATTAAACAAAATTGTTCTCATTTTCAAATGAATAGTTTAGTCTTCGCAAATAATTGTTATTAAGCAAAATAGAGCTCTCTATGGGTTGTGACTACCCTCCTATAAATGCTGTTTGAACACAGTGCGAGCGTTTAGAAAACAGAAGGAGGATTGAGTAAGATATACCGATGTTCATTTGTCTTAGTATTACAGGTGCGCAAAAAACTGAAATCACAACTATCCGAAACCACATTAAAAAATATAAAAAAAAAATTCCAAAAAGTTATAAACCATACCTGAACTCAAATCCTTATAACTTTTGATCAAAGAGTTGAGGTTAAACATTTTTGTAAACAGTAAAGCGAGGACAAACTACTGAAATAAATAAATAATAAAATCACATTTGGACCCATAAACTGGCTCAATAAGAGTTTTATTTCTTAATCGATTCATTTCAATTCCTATTGGTCGGAGAGAAAAAGCGTTAGGACAAGAAATGTCCAGCTTGCAATTTTGATCATTTGTTGCCCTCCTCAATTGTCTAAAAATTATAGAGGAGTGATAAAAGCAATATTTGTCAGCATTCATTTCTGCAATTTTTAACTGAGTAGTTTTTGGAAACATATATATCATTTTAAAGAATCGGACACATGAAAACTTTTTTAAAATTTCAAGCTTAATATTTTGTGTTCACAAACTTTTTCTCGGACCAATAAGAATCATTATATTAATACGTAAAGGTGATTTCTACCCGCACCTTTTTCAATGTCTTAATGGCAACACATTATTTGCTTTTTTTCAAAGATATGGGCAGTTACTCTAAGGCAAACTTATTATTTTGTTTATATTTTGCGGTGAAGGCAGTTAAATTATTGTTTATATAGTTTTTCGCTTCTACACCCCCTGACCGCGCTTGAAAACTCACCCCGCCACCATCACTTTTCGTTTGTGCAGCGAATTCAATATTCCAACCACAGATAAGCAATACCTAGATAGGAATCTTTCGTTCGTATCACCCCCCAAAACCCATTTGTTTACATTGTTGTTTTTGTAATTTCATTTCGTGTCGATGAATAGATGTGAACTGCAACAACAATTTAACGCGGTGAATTTGATTTGTTTGACAGTTCATTTTTTTTTTCATAAATGTGCTGTGCGAAGATTTTTATTCCGGTGTTTGTGATTTTCATTAAAAAATACATTAATAAAAAAAAAAAATAATTGTTTCACCAAGCACAATGCCCGCATGGCAAGCGGAACTTGAACGAGTCCTTGAATTTCAATGAAAAATCTTTTGGTGCTTCCATGTTTCTTTCTTACAATTCGCCAAAAAGCTACTTGGGCAGACGATGCGCGATGAGAACTTTTTGTAGAACTCTGTAGCCTCCGAAGGGGCCCTGTTTGAGCAGAGTATAGCAAAGGGCAAAAGACCTAATTATGTTTATGAAATTTTAAAAACATAATTTCAATATTTTTCAGCTCTACAGCACAATAATTATAAAAAAAATCTCGCCAACCAATAATAAGGTTCGAGAAATCAACAAAAATTAAATTCACCATGGCAAATTTGACAGCTACTATATTCTTAGTTTTAGGGTACAGACACACTTAATATATGAAATTTTTTTAATTTATTCGTAAGGGGTTGGATTGCACCATGGTCAAATTCCGACGTAAATTTTTAGAAATTAATTTAAGGTCCCCCAAACCGATGCGTGGACAACATTTTTGTCAGTCATCGGGTTCATATGGAAAATCGCACCGCTTTCATTGTGGGTACCTACTCTCAATTATTTTCATGTAACTTAATTTTAAATAGTGAATGTTTTGTTGTCGTGAGTGTTTCGCTCCGATTTAAGGCTCACCCAAACCAATGCGAAACATTCGTTGCGGCGAAGCAACATTCGTCAGTCAAAATTAATTCATATGTTTCTCCGCCGCGTTGGTGTGGGCACTCTCATTTATCACCATGTAAATAAATTTTGACATGCGAATGTTTCTTCGCCGCAACGAATGTTTCGCATTGGTTTGGAAGAGCCTTTAACGTTGATCTGAAAGATGCGAAACATTTGGAATACCAACGAAACCTTCATCTGCCAGAATTAATTTGTATGGGGATAAAAGAAAGCACCCACAATGGTGTGAATCTCATCTGTTCTTAATTGCAAAAACTGCAATAAAGTCAATTCTGATTGAGGAAAAAACACAATAGGCGTGTTTTATCACAAAAGCCATCCATAGTACAGTACGATTTTACAGGCATTACAAATACAACATCGCTAGTAGCTCTACAGCCAATAAGAAGTTATACTACGTTTTCTGCCAAAACAATTTTTGTATGTTTTCTTGCAAGAAGGTTTCTTTAGCGAACATTTTAAATTCTCACTTTTGTACTTTTTTGCAAAAGTAGGTAGGTATATATAGTTAAACCTTAATGTAACTTTCATTTCAACAAAAAAATCAAATATGTGATAGAAAAATTTGAATTGTTTAGAAAAAAAGATCAAAAATCAAATCTTTCATATAGAAAATTTACACCGGCTACACGATTTTTTTTGCGACTTCCTTACAAGAAAAAAAATTAATCTGCAATCGTCGAAAGTAAATCGGCATACAAGAACCTAGCACATTTAAACAAACCCTTGGATTCTTAAATTATCCGCCATTTTGTTCACGAACCGAGGTGAAACTCGGATTTTTTTTTCACGTACACTAGTGCAAAAATCCGATTTTCACCACGGTTGTCTGCACGTACACTAGTGCAAAAATCCGATGTTGACCACGGCCATTTGACGTTTGAGCTTGTAGGCAAACCGAATTGACAGCCGAAGATTCCCATCTAGGTATTGCTTATCTGTGATTCCAACCTTCCAATAGACGTCAGTGCAGTGGTAAGCAAGCACAAAGAAAAACCGAAAAAAAAACAACAACGACGCGATTTTTAGCTCACACAACCAAGTGTAGAAACGATTATTATGAATGATCAGTATGCTTTGGTCATGCAATGAGGCCGATCATGGTGGAGTGTACTATATTTTGCAGGGCATTACAACAATTCATTTACGTTGTTCAGTGGGTTAGAACCAGTGTTGCCGAAAGTACTCCCATAGGAGTATTGTACTACTTTCAACACCTTTGTACTCCTCCTTTCACATTCGTACTCCCATTTTTTAAAGACCTAAAATATCCTACACTTGCAGCAAAGTGTAATGCCAACCTCAATAAATTTAATTCACTTTAAATTAAATGTAAATTTGACAGCTTCAGCTATTTCTTTTTCGTTGGCATCATGAAATTTTTTTCTGCCAGTATTTCGTTATTAATTTTTTTTGATACTTGAGATTGTAGTTTGGTGGTTGTTTTTTTTTTGATTGAACTTCGTGAATTTGTATGTGTAGTTCAATGAAAGGAAAAGGTTTGCTGAATTAAAGGTTGAAATATTGTTATTCTTTGTAAGAATAATTCAAAAGTAATGCTACGTGTCTACCCAAAGATAATTCGGATTAAAAAGAGTAGACTAAAAATTAATCTTGAAGGTTTTTCACCAGAGAAAGAAACGTTTTCGCTCTGAATTGCCATTCAAAAGTCGATGTGAATAATTGCAAACAAGGATTTTTCTCCGGCAACACTGGCAAGAATCTTTTTTATTAAAGTATATAGAGAATGGTCACCAGTGTTGCCGGGGAAAATTTAAGAAGGTAGTACTGCAGCCAAAAATGGGGAGTATTTTGAATCAGACATTTTTTTGTCTTTAAAAATAAGTGTGTGCACAATTTGTTTCTTAAACTTTATTTAGGAAAAAAAAAAAATCATCAAAAATAAATTCAGTAAAAAAAAATACATAAATAAATAAATTATTAGTTATACTTACAAAAGTAAGAAAATATATCTTTAATTATAACATCTGTCTTATGGCAGATACCTTAATTCATAGTAATATTAGTTTTAAAATAAAAATAAGGAATTTAATTGTGATCTGCAAGTGTAGGATATTTAAGGTCTGAAAGGTGTTGAAAGTAGTACAATACTCCTATGGGAGTTTTTGCGGCACACTGATTGGTTACCATCACTTTTCGTTTTTGCAGCGAATTCAATATTCCAACTTTCCAATAGACGTTAGTGCAGTGGTAAGCTGGTAAGTCCCGGTCTACATTGAACGATTTTTCCAGTGCCGATCTTTAGTTCGTTGGTGAAGGGAGCGAAAAGTGAGGGGTAGGGATCAAATCGTTTGTACCACAAAACTCAGACGATTTTTCCAGTCTGTTTATGTTCTCTTTCACCCTCTTTCCAGTTTTTTGTGTGTGTTCGGTGTCAGTGTGCCATTGGGTTGATGGTGTGAGTGAATATCAATGCAAAATGAAGAGCACAGAAATAAAAAAATGAAGAAGACAAAAAAAAAATCTCATGGAAAAAATCGTTCTGTGTGTACATTTCACACGATTTCTGGAAAAATCTTCGTGGAAATATCGGGCAATGTAGATCGGGACTAAGCAAGCACAAAGAAAAACCGAAAAAAAACAACAACAGCTCACACTTCACACAGCCTACAGCCACCACCAGATTAGAAACGATTATTATGAATTATCAGTGCCAGTGTGCTTTGCTTTGGGCATGCAATGAGGACGGTCATGGTGGAGCGTACGATATTTTGCAGGGCATTACAACAACAATTCATATACGTTGTTCAGTAGGTTAAGGAACATTACTCATAAACAAATTACTATCCGGATAGCTCTACATATGTTTCTGATCGCTGCCATTGGCCGTTGTCCGCCAAACACTTCCACTTTCCAATCGTGTTGGAAGAACCTTATGTGCCTGTCCACATTTATGAGAAATTAGATCTGTTCAAATATCTGAAAGGTAGAGGTAAATAAAGGTAAGATCGCACTTGATGTTGAATGAACTACAACTTCCCTTCAAGCAAAATCGCGGACCCAAATTTCTCGGTTCACTTGGGACTCCAAAAAAAATGAGTGTCTTACACACAATAACAAATTTTCTGTGAACGCATGTAAAAAGAAAGAGAATCGAGAGTATTTTTTTTAAGCAACGAGAAATAGAGAGTATAGGCGAAGTATACAATCATTTTGACAAAATTTCCACCACTTTTTTTTTAGTTCAGTTTCGTTGGTAGCGTGGCGAAGATGGTTGCTATTTTATCTCTTTTTTCTTGCTTAAACTTTGAAACATTTCCAATCAGAAATGCAAGTTTCTATTTATTAAATGTTAATTTATATTTGTGGAAATATGTCATGTTTATTAGTGCGAAATAGTCTTTAGAAAACCTTTTATGAATGATAAATAAAAAAAAACTCTTGAAATGAAAAAAATCTGTTTGTTTTATTTGTGTAGGCAATGGAGAAACTGGGCTAGATGGCAAGTTTTTTTTTAAATACATTTGGGTTGGGTACGCCTCAATTCATTCATTTTTTTTTGTACCGTTTTAGATTCCATTTGGTTTCGGTTCTCCGAGTATGGTGAATTGAAAAACTCTCTCTCACAATACATTCACATAATGGCTCCGTGGTGATTCTAATTTCCATACTAATTTGAGCCACAAAACGCAGTTTTTCGATCCGTATTTGGATCCGAATGCGAAGCCGTCCATACGTTGTTTGATACGTTTGCGGACCGAAAACGAGCTCGCTTGCTTGAAGGGTTAGTATACAAATAATAATAAGATATGAACTAAAAGTTTTTATTTATTATTTTATATATAGAATTTATTCAGTCATATTTTGTATAAATTAAATTCCAAGAAACAATATTTCCTTAGTCTGGATGACTTTTCTATGTTTTTATTTTGTGAATGAAAATGACGAACGAAATGAACAACTATATTACAATAAACAATCCTTAATTTTTGTATTTTATAAAATTTTATTGTATGCATGTATGTTTGTGTATGAAGAATGTGAGTATGAAAGAATGATGAGTGAAGTTATAGAACTTCTTTAAAAATAACATTGGAATTAATGATTCAATCTTTTTTATAGTTATGAAAATATTTCAGAAACTTTTACTTTTGAGAAAGCCACATCAAGTTGACCATAAGAAAATACAGTATCCGGCAAGTGCAACCCAGCTCTTTGTAATGTTTGACCTTGTACTTTGTTTATGGTGATACCATATGAAATTTTAATGGGAAACTGTTTTCTCGGCATGTTGAATGAATGGCATAGATGTATCCCATGGTGTTGATGATATTCTCGGACAGTTTTTCCAGTATGTTATGATGAAAAGACTTAATTGAGTTATCATCCTCGCCCCATTGGTCAAACCTTCATTAGCGTTTAGATTCTGTATTAGCATTACAGTCGTGATTACATTAATTTGTAAGATGGAAGGCCAGAATGACAAACACTATTTAGGAACTCCACAAAATACATTTCTTCATCGTATCTATCATAAGATTGAATCGATTCATAGCTGTACTAAATGTTTGCTTCATCTGCAATAATTTTGTCTAAAACATGATCATTTATTTTTTCGCAATCTTCTTTTTGGGGCATAAAATTGCTCGATCAAGTAACTGCAAAACGTTGCCTTCATTTATGACATGTATATCATAAGATTTATGCAAATATTCATTTTCGGGGACATAGCAATATTTTGGAACTTTAATTGCATCTGGAGACAAATCATTTTAGTACTCCAACTCACCGTTCCCCAACTTTAAAAGCCAGTTACTAAAAATGGGATCGTCGTTTGTCCTCATATTTCCTTTTTTCAACTTTTGAGATTGTTTTATATTTGCTTCAATTCAATAATTGTTGTTCTACTGTCGTGCCTTACAACAGGAAGAACCTGCCTAAAATCTCCACACAGGAATAAGCATATGCTCTCTTTGAAAATGAGGAATACTTCTTGCCATGATGAAGAAATTTTACCAGTGCCTTCTGGTTCAGCAACTTTTCGAAGCAAAATTTGCAAAATTATGGATTGATTTTTTAATTTTAAATTTATTTTAATTTTTTTAAAGTTTATTTTAATTAAAAAAAAAAAAAAACAAGTACCTATGTAAAATTCATCTTTCTCTTTTTAATACACGTTCCAGTGTCCAGTGTCTGTGACAGTTAATTATCGCGAATGGAGATAAGATCTTTTTTCTCATGCGGACTTATTCAATTTGGAAGTCTTAAAGATCTCCCAAGCAATGCAAACAGTCACGCACGGAGAAGCTATACTGATATTCACACCTTGCAATTGCAAGTTAGTGCAATAATCATTATATTAATACGTAAAGGTGATTTCTACCCGCACCTTTTTCAATGTCTTAATGGCAACATATTATTTTTTTCAAAGATATGGGCAGTTACTCTAAGGCAAACTTATTATTTTGTTTATATTTTGCCGTTAAGGCAGTTAAATTATTGTTTATATAGTTTTTCGCTTTTACACCCCCTGACCGCGCTTGCAAACTCACCCAGCCACCATCACTTTTCGTTTGTGCAGCGAATTCAATATTCCAACCTTCCAATAGACGTCAGTGCAGTGGTAAGCAAGCACAAAGAAAAACCGAAAAAAAACAACAACGACACGATTTTTAGCTCACACAGCCAGAGTAGAAACGATTATTATGAATGATCAGTATGCTTTGGGCATGCAATGAGGACGGTCATGGTGGAGTATACTATATTTTGCAGGGCATTACAACAATTCATTTACGTTGTTCAATGGGTAAGAATCAGTGTTGCCGAAAGTACTCCCATAGGAGTATTGTACTACTTTCAACACCTTTGTACTCCTCCTTTCACATTGGTACTCCCATTTTGTAAAGACCTAAAATATCCTACACTTGCAGCAAAGTGTAATGCCAACCTCAATAAATTTAATTCACTTTAAATTAAATGTAAATTTGACAGCTTCAAAGCTATTTCTTTTTCGTTGGATTCATGAAATTTTTTTCTGCCAGTATTTCGTTATTTATTTTATTGTTACTTGAGATTGTAGTTTGGTGGTTCTGTTTTTTTTTATTGAACTTCGTGAATTTGTATGTGTAGTTCAATAAAATGAAAAGGTTTGCTGAATTAATGGTTGAAATATTGTTATTCTTTGCAAGAATAATTCAAAGTAATACTACGTGTCTACATAAAGATAATTCGGATTAAAAAGAGTAGATTAAAAATTAATATTGAAGTGTTTTCACCAGAGAAAAAAGATTAGTTTGACGTTTTCACTCTGAATTGCCATTCAAAAGTCGATATGAATAATTGCAAACAAGGATTTTTCTCGGCAACACTGGCAAGAATCTTTTTTATTAAAGTATATAGAGAATGGTCACCAGTGTTGCCGGGGAAAATTTAAGAAGGTAGTACTGCAGCCAAAAATGGGGAGTATTTTGAATCAGACATTTTTTTTGTCTTTAAAAATAAGTGTGTGCACAATTTTTTTCTTAAACTTTATTTAGAAAAAAAAAAATCATCAAAAATAAATTCAGTAAAAAAAATACATAAATAAATAAATTATTAGTTATACTTACAAAAGAAAGAAAATATATCTTTAATTATAACATCTGTCTTATGGCAGATACCTTAATTCATAGTAATATTAGTTTTAGAATAAAAATAAGGAATTTAATTGTCATCTGCAAGTGTAAGATATTTTAGGTCTTTAAAAAAATAAGAGTACGAATGTTAAAGGAGGAGTACGGGAGTACGATGGTGTTGAAAGTAGTACAATACTCCTATGCAACGTTTTAGAATAAAAATAAGGAATTTAATTGTAATCTGCAAGTGTAAGATATTTTAGGTCTTTAAAAAAATAAGAGTACGAATGTGAAAGGAGGAGTACGGGGGTACGATGGTGTTGAAAGTAGTACAATACTCCTATGGGAGTTTATTCGGCACACTGATTGGTTACCATCACTTTTCGTTTTTGCAGCGAATTCAATATTCCAACTTTCCAATAGACGTCAGTGCAGTGGTAAGCTGGTAAGCAAGCACAAAGAAAAACCGAAAAAAAACAACAACAGCTCACACTTCACACAGCCTACAGCCACCACCAGATTAGAAACGATTATTATGAATTATCAGTGCCAGTGTGCTTTGCTTTGGGCATGCAATGAGGACGGTCATGGTGGAGCGTACGATATTTTGCAGGGCATTACAACAACAATTCATATACGTTGTTCAGTAGGTTAAGGAACATTACTCATAAACAAATTACTATCCGGATAGCTCTACATATGTTTCTGATCGCTGCCATTGGCCGTTGTCCGCCAAACACTTCCACTTTCCAATCGTGTTGGAAGAACCTTATGTGCCTGTCCACATTTATGAGAAATTAGATCTGTTCAAATATCTGAAAGGTAGAGGTAAATAAAGGTAAGATCGCACTTGATGTTGAATGAACTACAACTTAGTATACAAATAATAATAAGATATGAACTAAAAGTTTTTATTTATTATTTTATATATAGAATTTATTCAGTCATATTTTGTATAAATTAAATTCCAAGAAACAATATTTCCTTAGTCTGGATGACTTTTCTATGTTTTTATTTTGTGAATGAAAATGACGAACGAAATGAACAACTATATTACAATAAACAATCCTTAATTTTTGTATTTTATAAAATTTTATTGTATGCATGTATGTTTGTGTATGAAGAATGTGAGTATGAAAGAATGATGAGTGAAGTTATAGAACTTCTTTAAAAATAACATTGGAATTAATGATTCAATCTTTTTTATAGTTATGAAAATATTTCAGAAACTTTTACTTTTGAGAAAGCCACATCAAGTTGACCATAAGAAAATACAGTATCCGGCAAGTGCAACCCAGCTCTTTGTAATGTTTGACCTTGTACTTTGTTTATGGTGATACCATATGAAATTTTAATGGGAAACTGTTTTCTCGGCATGTTGAATGAATGGCATAGATGTATCCCATGGTGTTGATGATATTCTCGGACAGTTTTTCCAGTATGTTATGATGAAAAGACTTAATTGAGTTATCATCCTCGCCCCATTGGTCAAACCTTCATTAGCGTTTAGATTCCGTATTAGCATTACAGTCGTGATTACATTAATTTGTGAGATGGAAGGCCAGAATGACAAACACTATTTAGGAACTCCACAAAATACAGTTCTTCATCGTATCTATCTTGCTTCATCGTATCTATTTGCTTCATCTGCAATAATTTTTTCTACAACATGATCATTTATTTTTTCGCAATCTTACTTTGGGGCATAAAATTGCTCGATCAAGTAACTGCAAAACGTTGCCTTCATTTATGACATGTATATCATAAGATTCATGCAAATATTCATTTTCGGGGACATATCAATATTTTGGAACTTTAATTGCATCTGGAGACAAATCATTTTAGTACTCCAACTCACCGTTCCCCAACTTTAAAAGCCAGTTACTATAAATGGGATCGTCGTTTGTCCTCATATTTCCTTTTTTCAACTTTTGAGATTGTTTTATATTTGCTTCAATTCAATAATTGTTGTTCTACTGTCGTGCCTTACAACAGGAAGAACCTACCTAAAATCTCCACACAGGAATAAGCATATGCTCTCTTTGAAAATGAGGAATACTTCTTGCCATGATGAAGAAATTTTACCAGTGCCTTCTGGTTCAGCAACTTTTCGAAGCAAAATTTGCAAAATTATAGATTGATTTTTTAATTTTAAATTTATTTTAATTTTTTTAAAGTTTATTTTAATTAAAAAAAAAAAAAAACAAGTACCTATTTAAAATTCATATTTCTCTTTTTACTACACGTTCCAGTGTCCAGTGTCTGTGACAGTTAATTATCGCGAATGGAGATAAGATCTTTTTTCTCATGCGGACTTATTCAATTTGGAAGTCTTAAAGATCTCCCAAGCAATGCAAACAGTCACGCACGGAGAAGCTATACTGATATTCACACCTTGCAATTGCAAGTTAGTGCAATAATCATTATATTAATACGTAAAGGTGATTTCTACCCGCACCTTTTTCAATGTCTTAATGGCAACATATTATTTTTTTCAAAGATATGGGCAGTTACTCTAAGGCAAACTTATTATTTTGTTTATATTTTGCCGTTAAGGCAGTTAAATTATTGTTTATATAGTTTTTCGCTTTTACACCCCCTGACCGCGCTTGCAAACTCACCCAGCCACCATCACTTTTCGTTTGTGCAGCGAATTCAATATTCCAACCTTCCAATAGACGTCAGTGCAGTGGTAAGCAAGCACAAAGAAAAACCGAAAAAAAACAACAACGACGCGATTTTTAGCTCACACAGCCAGAGTAGAAACGATTATTATGAATGATCAGTATGCTTTGGGCATGCAATGAGAACGGTCATGGTGGAGTATACTATATTTTGCAGGGCATTACAACAATTCATTTACGTTGTTCAATGGGTTAGAACCAGTGTTGCCGAAAGTACTCCCATAGGAGTATTGTACTACTTTCAACACCTTTGTACTCCTCCTTTCACATTCGTACTCCCATTTTTTAAAGACCTAAAATATCCTACACTTGCAGCAAAGTGTAATGCCAACCTCAATAAATTTAATTCACTTTAAATTAAATGTAATTTTGACAGCTTCAAAGCTATTTCTTTTTCGTTGGATTCATGAAATTTTTTTCTGCCAGTATTTCGTTATTTATTTTATTGTTACTTGAGATTGTAGTTTGGTGGTTCTGTTTTTTTTGATTGAACTTCGTGAATTTGTATGTGTAGTTCAATAAAATGAAAAGGTTTGCTGAATTAATGGTTGAAATATTGTTATTCTTTGTAAGAATAATTCAAAGTAATACTACGTGTCTACATAAAGATAATTCGGATTAAAAAGAGTAGATTAAAAATTAATCTTGAAGTGTTTTCACCAGAGAAAAAAAGATTAGTTTGACGTTTTCACTCTGAATTGCCATTCAAAAGTCGATATGATTAATTGCAAACAAGGATTTTGCTCCGGCAACACTGGCAAGAATCTTTTTTATTAAAGTATATAGAGAATGGTCACCAGTGTTGCCGGGGAAAAATATTAGAAGGTAGTACTGCAGCCAAAAATGGGGAGTATTTTGAATCAGAAATTTTGTTGTCTTTAAAAATAAGTGTGTGCACAATTTAGGAAAAAAAAAATCATCAAAAATAAATTCAGTAAAAAAATACATAAATAAATAAATTATTAGTTATACTTACAAAAGTAAGAAAATATATCTTTAATTATAACATCTGTCTTATGGCAGATACCTTAGTTCATAGATATATTAGTTTTAGAATAAAAATAAGGAACTTAATTGTAATCTGCAAGTGTAAGATATTTTAGGTCTTTAAAAAAATAAGAGTACTAATGTGAAAGGAGGAGTACGGGAGTACGATGTTGTTGAAAGTAGTACAATACTCCTATGGGAGTTTTTTCGGAACACTGATTGGTTACCATCACTTTTCGTTTTTGCAGCGAATTCAATATTCCAACTTTCCAATAGACGTCAGTGCAGTGGTAAGCTGGTAAGCAAGCACAAAGAAAAACCGAAAAAAAACAACAGCTCACACTTCACACAGCCAGAGTAGAAACGATTATTACTGGCCGAACACAATGGTGTAGCTGTAGCTGTTGCATGTAGCACTGTCAAAGTTGAAAGATAAGAAAATGGTATACATCGACACAATGGGAAGCTGTAGCTGTAGTAAGAAAATTGTCTGCCGCGAAAGTTGACTCATTTTTAACTTTTGGCGGCGCTACAAGCTGCATTTGATATGATATATGGGTTTCCCATGGAATTTTTTGACTTTTCACTTTTTTTTTTGGGAACGTTCAACGCATTTGAGAAGTTTTTTCTGTTTTTTTAATTTTTGTATAGTCAGCTATCATACAAATTCAGTTCAAATACTAATTTCATATGCGTTGAACACGTCTCAAATATATTTACAATTCGTAACAGATGTGATGATGCGCTACATCATTGTAGACGTCCTTTGCTACATAAGTGAGCGTTTTTATTGATAGATTATACTACAGCGATTATTTTAGCTACAGCTGCATCCCATTGTGTTCAAGGGGGGTGGAGCGTACGATATTTTGCAGGGCATTACAACAACAATTCATATACGTTGTTCAGTAGGTTAGAATCTTTTTTATTAAAGTACCTATTATATAGAGAATGGTCGAATTTCGACCACTGGGCGGTACTAGTTGAAATAAATTTACTTGAAATACACCAAATTTCTTGAGTATGAGTAAGGAACAATGATATGATAAATCCAGGATAGATGGACTATACTGTAGGGTTCATAAAGATTTTCACCAAACGGCATAGAGTTGCGTCTGCCAGCTTTCAGTCAACACGGCAAAAGTTCACAATGGACTTTAAACTTGGGTGTGTTATAAGCCAACTTATAACCCACCCTGACCGAAATTCCACAATAAAATATGTCATTCTTTAATATTACAAACAAAAATAAAGGACAAATGAAAAACAAATTTTGTAACATTGCGTTACTTTATGAGAGCTGAATTTTTGACTTGCCAGACATTTACAGTGGGGCATAAAATATCAGCCAGACTGGAATGAAAAATTTATAAGATTTTTTTTTTTATTTCAAAATAAGCTTGTTTGCATTAAACTTTTAAATCAAGAGTTTTATTTTTTTTTGCTTATGAAATAGAAATAACTTTTCATAACTTTTCAACAACAAATTAAAATGTAATTTATTTATTTCAATTCGTGTTGCAAAAAAACAAAATAATATAATAACTTTTATCTTTATGTACTTCTTAATAAAATGCAGGAAAACCCTGAAATCCCAAGAGGTTTCCTCAATTTCAACAGGAAATTGCAGGAACAGGGAAAATAGGTTCAGCGATCATTCTCTGTTTTTATCAGAGATGGGGAAATTTATTTCGAGCTCAGCTTAGATTTAATTATTTTATTTATGTAAATTATATCAAATTGAAGATTGAAATTATAGATACAGCAGCATTCAAAAGATTTTAACCATTAATTATTCCCCTTAGAATTGTTAACCTTATTTATATTATCTATACTAGCTTAAATACACCCGCTTCATCTGGTGCTAAAAAATAACTAATACACTATAAACAAAAAATTGAATTTATACTGTTTTTAAATTCTTATACACAGTCCTTTTCTGCTATTCATCGGGGGGAATTTTCACTAGTTAATATTCTGCTATTCACTACAAGTAAATGTGGATTTATGTCGGTAATATGGTGTGCAATTCTGTTATTCACGTGAACGCACTAGTTCTATACAATTCAGATCCGCATGTTAGTCTAGGCGCTATACCCCCTTCCCGTAGGCACTTGAATGTCACCACAGTTTGAGGGTGTTCGGGTTGGGGAATTCGAATCCGTAGTTAGTTTTTGCAAAATCCGGTGCGAAGTCATTGTTGTTAACAAATTTTGATGCATTGTTTTAGAGAATCGGCTCTATAATAAAAGTTATTGATGTTAGGAAAAAAATCTTTTAAGTAAATGTTGTTCCTTTGTTTTCTAACGAAAATATCTGTTTTTTATTTAAGTAAATCGGTTAATAATTGCCCCAGACGTTGCCAATTGTTTTTCAACAAGGAGCGCACGGGCTCAATTGAAGCAACACGAGCTGGAAGAACGTGTTTTTAGGTAAACGGTCAGAGTTATCGTGAAAATTGTCATGTAAGAAATTCTTCTCTACATTCGGACAAACATTTTCGGGTGTATTTCGACTCAATTGAATAATTAGATTAAGAGATATACACAGAAACGTAGACTTAGAATATGATTTCTCACATTCACGTTTAAATAAGACCAATTTACTATAATTTCCGAACGTTGTAGAGTGATCAAGGATTTTTAATTTATACTCCTGATTTTACCAAATAAAAGAGTTTTTTTTTAATTTTTTATTTAGAACGTCTAGTTTCAAAAATATGCTCTATTTAAGGCTTGATAGATTTATTCTGCAAGACAACTACGAGTACACTTTCCTTCATTTATTCTTTATTATGGGCCTTACCAATAATCAAATTTAGTGACGACTTAAATATTCAAGTAAAATGGACCATAATGTAATAGACTGTCAATAATAAACCATACATGGAATGTTTAATATTTTAGATTCAATACAATATAATGGTCATTATACAGGGTAATTTGCATAAGGTGTCACAAAAGGCTAGAGGGTGTAGGTTGGAGTTGACAAGAAAAAAATCGTATGCTAGGGGGGGTGTATGCGTAGTAAATAAAGTGGACTGTAATAACGAGGGATTTTCGCTGTAAAGTTAAAGTTACAAATTAATTTTCCGATCGAAATGAAAGGCACGTGTTTCGCCGTTGAACGTTATCAAAAAAGTGAAGTTTTATTGAACTTAAGTGGGACAGAGACATACAGATAGTTACAATAGTGATTAATTTTCTATTGTTGCTTTGAGCTGATAATTTGTCCTTAGGATTGCAACACAATTAGGCTTTAGGGTAAACAGGGGGTCTATTTCCCCCCGTTTAGGCGGGAGGGGCAATTTTCAAAAAAAAAATCACTTTAATCAAGAAAAAAATATTAAAAAATTACGGTAATACTTACAGTCATGCTATAACATTTTGAAAAGCCAAAAGTCTATTCTTTAATATTATTTTTAAATTAAGTTGTTTGAGTGAATAGTTTTTGAAAAATTAATTTTCAAACTCGAAATTTTCAAGCTAATTTTTTTCAAAATTTTATGTAATTAAGCATAATTTTTGTTTTCAAAACTTAATGATCTTGTCAATTTTTAGTCAAACACAGAAAACCGTATGGATCTAGGACTTCCACTTTTCAAGATATGAAAAAATAAATGAAGCAACTTTATACGAAAACTAAGAAGAATCCGGCTAAATGATCATTTTAACAACCTGTTGATTTATCATCAACCTCGTTTTTTGATACTAGTTTGTTTATTTTGTATTGAAAAGTCAAAGTCCTTAACCCATGCGGTTTTCAGTGTTTGACTAAAAATTGACAAGAGCATTAAGTTTTGAAAACAAAAATTATGCTTAATTACATAAAAATTTGAAAAAATTTTTTTTTTTCAAAATTTCGAGTTTTAAAATTAGTTTTTTAAAAACTTTAGACTTTTGGCTTTTCCAAATGTTATAGCATGACTCTGTAAGTATTACCGTTATTTTTTAATAATTTTTTTTCTGTTTTAAGTGATTTTTTTTGAAAATTGCCCCTCCCGCCTAATCGGGGGGAAATAGACCCACCCTCCCATACGATTTTTTTCCTGTCTAAGTCCAACCTACACGTGGTGCGTTCTTTTATTAACCATAGTTAACTATGGTTGTTATGTCAAAAAAAATTGTTGAAGTGTCATTGTTAGATTTAGTTGGAAATTGTTACATTTCATTTAGGAACGATTTATTGTTAGATATTGTTGATCTGTGAAACGAACATTTTGCAAAACTTTATTTTATCGTTAATTACCATAAAATCATGTTATTTTTCTACAATATACTCTCCTTTTTCGTTGAAAATGGTAGCAAATTCAATTTTAATTCATTTCACTTCATCAAAAGCTTTGTTTTGATTCTTCAATTTTTATTTTTTGTAAACAACCCTTCCCACATGTGCTTTGACAGATCAACACTTTCAACTCATATCATGGAGATGAGTTGGAAATAGTTACGAATTGTAACTATTTGACACTAATAAACTGAATTTAGGAACGATGTGATGATGTCATATAGTTACAAATCGAAACTATTTTGTAATAAAGGAACGACCATTGTTAACTATAGTTAAACATAGTTAACTATGGTTAATAAAAGAACGCACCAACGCTCTAGCCTTTTGTGATATCTTATGCAAATCACCCTGTATAGTCTCCACTTAAATATTTAAGAAATACCACGAATGGTTATTTATATCGAGACCATATCATTATAGTCCATTTTACATAAATATTTAAGTCGTCACTAAATTTGATTATTGGTAAGGCCCTATGTGTACACAATGTTGAATATAGTTTATACAATTAGTAAATAAGTTATCTATTTATTTATTTAATAATATATGTATTGGAAAATCTTAATAATATTATAAATGTGAAAGTGTGTTTGTCTGTCTGTTTGTTCCACTATATCTAAGAAAAACTGAAATGATTAAAATGAAAATCAGTGGAACGATAGTTTGGATGTATGGAATGCACATAGGCTCATTATTTATTTTCAAAAATATAAAACAGTGCAACAAAAAATAGGATTCAGATGAAATTGGTGAAGCTATACGCAAAAGTTTAGAATATGAGATGGACATTAGTTAATGGAGATGCTTTATATAGTGAATATATGTACTAAATGTTTCTATGATTCATTCTAGACTTTTTCAATAATTTTGGGCCGTTGCTCTGCTTAGAGTATGTTTAATCGTCAGGCAGGCCTTCCAAATACAGGCCACCGAAGGTACTGTTGTGCAAGACAAACAGTTAAAAAAAAGTCCGGAATGAATTATTAAAACAAAATGTTTCCGACCCCTACAAAAAAAATCGAAGATTTCCCGTTGAATTCTAGAAGTTCCTCATTTTGGAGTCTACAGTAACTTATATATAATGAACAACTCTACATAAAAAATCTCCATTAACTAATGCCGTTTTCCATTGGATGTTCGGAAGCGTCCAGAAGAAGCCTGAAGCCATTCCATTGGCACAAATAATACGCTTCTGACGGTTCTGAGAATTTCTCTCCTTGATTTCAAGTAAGAATCCACTCAAGAAGCACAACTGCATTCAAACTCAAACGTCAAAACAAACTGCAGTGTATAAGGCCGCTCCTAGGAATTGTGGACTTGCGGTTAATCCGCAAAAAAACGAACTAGTCCTTTTTACGAACAAACGGAAAATACCGACTTTCAAGATTCCTTTCATTGAAGGGACCCAACTCAAAATCTCTTGGTGTAATCTTGGATAAGAAATTAAATTGGAGTCGCAACGTTAATGAAAGAACTAACAAAGCCATGTTTGCATTCTACTCCTGCAACAGGATATTTGGTAAAACCTGAGGACCTAGCCCAAAAATTATCAGGTGGATGTATACGGCGATAGTTAGACCTGTACTGACATACGGTAACGTAGTCTGGTGGAATGCGCTCGACAAAGTTACTAACCTTAAACTCATGACCAAGGTACAAAGAATGGCATGTATTGAAATCACTGGGGCTATGAGGTCCACCCCCACAGCGGGCTTGGAAGCTATACTCAACTTTACACCCCTTGATTTATTTGCACAAGAATCGGCAGCCAAGAGCGCACTTCGGCTTAGCCAAACTAGTAGCTGGAACTGGGTTACCATAAGAAAAAGATGAGTCTCAGTATGGACGACTTATGTAGAGGATGTGGTGACGAAGAGATACATGAGGATACTCCACACTACCTTTGTCACTGCCCTGCACTATGTCATCTAAGAAATAGGCTCCTCGGGAGACATTTCTTCAATGACTTAGAGGAACTATCTGACATTACAAGCAATAACATGTTAAAATGTATTAACGCTACAAAATGGCTTGACAATTCTTAAATACAGCTAAACAAATGAGTCACATACACCAACCCACTGATCTATCAAACTCAACCGGCTGACGTTGCATGGAGCCATTGCTCCTACGGGCCTGGTGGTGGGGATGATTTAAACAGTGGAGGTAAAGAGAAGGGACCACGCCCTTGAAAAGACGATTGCGCGTTGACCTCTCCTCAACCTGGTGAGTGTGCTTACGGACACTTCTTCAGTAACCTGAAGACTAATCTTACTGAACGGGGCAGACGCATGCACCAACCACTGATCTATCAAGCTCACCCAGCGGACGTTGCATGGAGCCACTGCTCCTACGGGCCCGGTGGAGAGATGATATTTCCGGTGGGGGTAAATGAGGGAATCACGCCCTAAGAAGACAATGGTGCGTTTAACTCTCCTCAACCCGGTGTTAATATGCCGTCAGACAATTCTTCTATACCTGGATAGCTTCACCGAGTTAACTAGGCAGACACATACACCAACCACTGATCTTTCGAACTCATCCACCAGACGTTGCACGGAGCCACTGCTCCTACGGGCCTGATGGGGGGATGATTTAACCAGTGGGGGTAGGGGAGATCACGCCCTTAAAGGACAGTGATACGTTGGTCTCTCCTAAGCCCGGTGATTGTGCCGACGACGTAGGTTTACATTACAGAACGGGGTAGACGCGTACACCAACCACTAATCTATCAAACTCACTTACCAGACATTGAATGGAGCCACTGCTCCTACGGGGCTGGTGAGTGGATGATCTATTCAGAGGGGGTAGAGGTAGAGATCACGCCCTTAAAAGACAACGGTGCGTTAACTTCTCCACAACCCGGTGATTATGCGCAAACAAACACTTCTCCAACACCTTAATGGGACCAACTTAACAAAGCTACCACATACACCAACCACTGATTTATCAAACTTACCCGCCAGACGTTGCATGGAGCCACTGCTCCTACGGGCCTGGCGGAGGAATGATTTCCTGTTGGGGGTAAGGGAGAGGCTCGCGCTCTAAAAACACTATGGTGAGCTGGCCTCTCCTTTGCCCGGTGATTGTGTCGACGGACTCTCCTTATCTGACCTAACTGGGCAGTCGCTGGCACCAACCACTGATTTATCGTACCCAGCGCCAGACGTTGCATGGAGCCACTGCTCCTACGGGTCTGGTGTGGGGTTGATCAATCCAGTGAGGGTAAAGGAAAGGGACACGCCCTTAAAAGATAATGGTGCGTCAACCTATCCTCAACCCGGTATTTACACAGCGACTGACACTCCTTCAATCAATTTGTAGACGACTTTTTCCAAGCTTCAGCTTGTAAGAACGGTATTGACGCCCTCTAAGGGCTATGTCATTGGATTTATCATAGGTTTCTTTTATGGGGATTAATCCCCAGGGTATCACAATGGATCTACACTGATCTAAGTGTGACGGTAACAAGATCAACTGTCAGCCCACTAACCTAAGGCCGCTCCTTGACTTGTCGGTACGGTATTGGTAAGCGGTTTTTATTACCGTACCGAAGGGCATACCAATACTGCTTTTGACTTTTCACTTGTCGGTATAGTTTCGGTATTCAATCTTTAAACTCTATAATCTATAAAGTCCTCAGAAGAAGATGCAATTGCATGTTATATTTATACGCGTTTGCGAATAAAAAAGAAAAAAGTACTGGCGATATCCATATATTGCAAATTTGTTTTGTCGACTGTTTGTTGTGGCCAAAGACCTTTCACAAGATGATGAAAGGTTCCAATCCATGTACAAAATAAAAAAACATACTTATACCGAGCTCTTCATTCTCGTTTCTCCATTGCTCCATATCTAACAATGACATTATACACAATACACGCGGTATTTACCCATTGCTTACTGCACATTCGTACCGCGGCTCGGTATACCGCATGTATACCGTACCGCTACCGCACGTACCGACCAGAGATTAAAATGAGTCGAGTAATGTTCATGAACATCGAATACTCACTCTTTTTTCAGAATAATGTGTGAGCAGTGAGCATCACTGAGATATTTGTATTGCATTATGTGCGTTGACCATAATTGATTTTAAATAAAAGATGAAATGTAGTTTTTTTTAACAAAAATAAAAAAATATAAAACAAAAAATAAATCAAAAAAATTATTATTCTCTAATGTAGTCATTTAGAGATATGGGATTTATCTCCAAATTGGAATTCGCCACTATTAGATTATTGACCGTTTTTGGGTTCAATCTGGTTACTTTTTCCTTTAATTAAAATCCCCACATACAAACAAAAGGAGTCAGGTATCCGTTTTAAACTTAATGTCAAAAAACCACAATATCTCAAAACTTTCCTATGTGTATATGTTGTGTACATAACTGACATAAAGGCACTTGTCGAGGATATTGATGATCAAGTGTTACATTACATAATTTTATTTTCTACCAATCTATTTCCTATCTCCATCCATTCATAAATCTTTTCTATACTATATAAACAAAAAAGGAAACCAGTTTTTCCTCAAATCCAACCCATTTCTTAAAAAAACAAATAGACAAAAATATATATATACCTAGGCTCTCATCGTGTATTGCTTCGTGAAACTCAAAAAACATAAATCATCTGAACGACGTCGCTTAGTCCCGATCTACATTGCCCGATTTTTCCACGAAGATTTTTCCAGAAATCGTGTGAAATGTACATACAGAACGATTTTTTCCATAAGATGTTTTCCTTTTCATCTTCCTTGTTTTATTGCTGTGCTCTTCAATTTTCATTGATATTCACTCACACCATCAAACGAACGGCACACTGACACCGAACACACACAAAAAACTGTAGAGAAGAGAGAGAACATAAACAGACTGGAAAAATCGTTCGAGTTTTCTGGTACAAACGATTTGATCCCTACCCCTCACTTTTCACTCCCTTCACCAACGAACAAAAGATGGGCACTGGAAAAATCGTTCAATGTAGACCGGGACTTAGACGATTCAATTATTGATTCGTATCAGCGCTGCCGCTGAAAAAAAATTGTATGGTGTTTTCGATTGGTAAATTCAGATTTCAATCTAAAAATTGATTTATTTCGTGGCGAATCGAACGCCAATTCAAATTGATTTAATGTAATGTGTAATTTTATTTATGTTTCATAACAACACAAAACTCGTCATCACATGATGCACTTTTAGAAGAAAACAATGAGCTTCATGAATTTACAATTAATTTTTAACAGCTTCCATTTTATATTAGAATCGCTTCCCTTTATATTTAGACCACAAATTTCATTATCCGAAACAAATTCAAACAATACAAAAAATTTTGTGAAGTGACAACTTAAAACTGTATTGGTATTAGTGTAGGAGGGTAAATCTGCCGAAAAATCTAGATCTGCAAATTTGATTTTAAATCAAAAAATAAATCAATTTATTTGGCCATTGGAATGTAAAATCTGCGTTTTGACAGATTTAAATCAAAAATAAATTGATTTATTTTACCAATCGAAAACACCATTAGTGCCACCAATTATTTTTTTGAGTGCCAAAAAGTGCCACCAAAGTAAACAAAATCGCATATTCAAACAAAAACAATAAATATTCTTTGTTTACATATTTCACTATAACAAAATAAAATTATAAAATAAAAAAAAAAACAATAGCAAAATCCATTTGCATATTTTAGATAAGATATTTATGATATCATATGATATGTATCAAAGGGCATGGTAGTGCCCAGGCAAGTTCTGCACTACACCCTTTTTGCAGGATCAAAATCAGGCGATTTCTGATCCCCCTTTAACTTATGTAACAATAAAGTCAGAAACTTTAAATTCGCAGTATTTGCTAAGCTTATCAGTTCAGGCAACTCACCAAGTTTAAATTTTTTAGCATAAATGGTTCCTGGTATATAAGACTGCAAAAATCGCAAAAACCGTTACTGACTGACTGGACACACTGACTGCCCAAACAACTGTAGGCCTTGTGGTGCGTACAAAGGAACAAATCGAAAATTTAAGATTTTTCATTCAGGGGGCGTGGTACCCGCCCATTTTCACAGAATTGATATCATTAATATGGAGCACCTCTCACTGTCGTACACTGATGAAATTTGGTAGACTGTTAGATCATGTGATCAATACAAAGGAGATATTAGAAAATTTGAAATTAGCCATTGAGGGGAGTGGCACCCACCCATATTCTCAGAATTGATATTAATTATGGGGAGCACTTTTGATCGTCGTAAAATGATGAAAATTTGTAGAGCGATACGACTTGAAATGCAAAAAAGGGGAAAATTAAAAATTTGAGATTTCACATTCAGTGGGTGTGGCAACCACCTATTTTCGAAGAATTAATATATATTTAATAGAGAGCACTTCTGCTTGGTGCAGAATTATGAAATTTTATAGAGCGGTTGGTTTTCAGGTGTATGTATACAAAGAAAAAATTGAAATTATGAAATTTTTCATGCAGGGGCGTGGCATCTTCACATTAAATACTTAATTTTTCTTATGAGGCTTTCAGTGGCCTTTTATTCCATCCACATTTCCTGATAAAAAAATCGTTGCAAAAAGAAGTGAAATTACACCAAAAACATAAATGTTAAAAAAGAAGCCAAGTTCTTATATAGGTTGGTATGCAAAACCCTTTGCGTATAAAGTCAGCCGTTAAAAGTAGTGAGATCTAAAGTGCGCCAAGTTCTAAGTTTGTTAATTTTAAATATTAAATTTTTTAAGTAGGGTAATATCGGAGCACCTCAAAATTATGTTTTCTTGTTATACTCATTTCTTTTTGAAATTCAATTCTGTTTTAATTTTAAGTTTCTTTTCTACTTGATGCTTCATGCAACATTCAAAGTTGATGGATGGAATTTAATAGAAGTAGTGACAGTGACAATGGCAAACACAAGTCTTTCATTAATTGTTTAGGCATCCAACAGTGACAGCGGCATACAAAAATCTTTCGCTAGGTATCCTAGGCATCCAACACAACGTTCACTGTAGTCGATTTTTGTGGGGCTTACAAAAAAGAGCAACAAGTGTAGGATTGTTTGTAAATTGTATAAGAAAAATTAATTTTTAATGTTTTTTAATGATTTTTTTTTTTGATATTATCATTTAAAAAAAAGAGTGCCTAATTTTAAACTTTGAGTGCCAATGGGTGCACTTTTGAGTGCCAATGGGTGCCAAACTCATTTGAAAGTGCCAACTTGGCACTAAAGTGCCACTTTCGGCAGCGCTGATTCGTATACCAGCTTAAACTGTCAAATACGATAATTGAGACCAGAGCTGTAAAGTAATATATTGTGACTTAAGTACTACTTAAGTACAATTCCTTGGTACTTAAAATTTTTAATAGCCCCTCCACACTAGCCCACTGTGTATTAATACATGCCAAATTGAAAGTGGGAAAGAATTCCACGCGACTTTTCATATTTTGCTTCCATACTTGCTTGTATTAATACATTACCATAACCTAAAAAAAGTGTAATAGAATGTGGGATAGAATAAGAACCATTCCTAAAATTATTCATATATTAACACATGTCAAATCGTGTGGGATAGAATGTCGGGTTGTGTAGGCTGGTCTTTCATATTTTGTTTCCACACTTTTTTGACATGTATGAATACACATTGGGCTAGTGTGGAAGGCCTTTAAGTACAAGTACAATTCCTCGGTACTTGTACTTGAAAAATTTAAGTACGAGTAAGTACAAAATTTGTATTCATTACTTCAGTAATAAAATACTGTACTTAAATACTTTTCCAAATAATTTTAATTCCTTTAGTACTTATAATTCCTTTTGTAAAAAAAATATATATAAGAAAAACAAAAGGAATTAAAAGAAATCAAAAGGAATTAAAGTACTTATGGAATTAAAAGTATTTGAAAAAGCATTTAAGTACAATATTTAATTACTTAAGAATTTATTACAAATTTTTGATGTGTAAACATCTTCGCGCTAGGTATTAAGAAAAAAACAAACTCTCGGTATGGGTAAACTTGAAAAAAGGAAAGACAAAATTACGGATACGCCACCATCTTGTTTATTTAGATTTTTAACTAATGGATGCGAATGGTTCGTGCATTGAATAGAGTAAATTGAGATAATGTGGTAAATGTCGTTAATGTGGTTGGGTATAGTAATACACCAATGACACCAACCAAGCCAACGGGTTGTGCATTAAATAGTGTCGGGAAAATTATCATCATCATATAATTGTGGATAATGCAGTTTTTTAAGGCATAGTGCAACTGTAATGATTTTAAGGTCTAAATTGGGTATGATTTTAAGAGTTGCCACATTCTCTAAAAGTACCTTTTTTGAAAGTGGAGGGTGAGGTTAGAAACAAAATTAAATTTATATTTACGCTCAGCCCTGAATCACATGAAATAACATAACATGTTCGACGGGCGCCTTTGGCAACCTCATCAGTTTACTATATACTGTAAGCTATAGTATTAACTATATACTACACTGATGTTTACACATCATCCCCTTGAGTCCCAGAACTCACACATTTTTTAAATTCCTTTGTGGAATTTAAGTACAATTCCTCGGTACTCGTACTTAAAATTTTCAAGTACAAGTACCGAGGAATTATACTTGTACTTAAAAATTTTAAGTTCCAAGGAATTGTACTTGTACTTGTACTTAAGCTTAAATTATACAGGTCTGGTTGAGACGATTACGATTGAACGATTGTTATTTTGCAAACGTCCCATACATTTTGGTGTTGTTTTCGTGAATTCTTTAAAAATGCTTTGTAAAAAAGTAACAGATATACCTAGGGGCTTATTGCGAGAGTCTATTCGACTTAAGTCTATTAGACTTTTTTCGATTCTATCAAATTTGAAATTAGTATCGCCTTGCTCAGTAGACTTTTTAAAAAGAAAAGATTTTCGAAAATAGAATATTAAAAGCTCTCGACTAGAGATTTAGACTGAAATGTCAAATCTCCCCAAGAGTTTTGGAAAATAAATATAGTTTGACGAAAATTTGATGTTTTTTCGATGAAACAACTTGAAAAATCATTTCGCAGTTGAATGTAAACCTCCTTTGAACCTGACATTGCAGCTTTTTGCAAACGGAAAAACATTGAGAAAATTGTTGGACATCCATATAAATATCAATAAATATATCAGCATCAACTATTAAGTCTTTTGGAAAAAAGTGCATTTTAAAAATGCATAATTTCTGAAGAATGTATAAAAAGTATATAAAAATCTTTAAAAAAATGTATTATGGTAGTATGGTAGTAAATTTTATATTGCAGCACATGTTAAGATGATTGAGCATCTTGAAGGAAGGACACCAAACATGGATGACGATATGAAAGTTCATATTGTACCAAAAGATATTCTTTTCACTAAAATACATTCGTATTATTATAGGTTTAAAGAAAAATTTACACAAAAGTCGATCAGAAATTCTTGATCGAAAAAGTATTCTATTTAGTAGAAAAAAAAATTGATTCGAATAGAAATTCGCAATACCGATGATAGACTGTAAGTCTATTCGACTTTAAGTCTATTCTGAATAGACTCTCGCAATAAGCCCCCTAATTATTATTAGTTATTTAAGGGCTAAATAGCGAGTAGTGGGATGCCAAGGGCAAATTGCATCCTACATTAGTGCAAAGATTTTGTTTATAAATCCGGCAGTTCATTTACCGGCCTGCACACCAAAATCTTTTCCTTTATGTTGTTTTTGAGCAATTCCGTCACTACGCATTTCCAACACTACGCATTTTTGTTCATACGGAATCACAATTTTCTTAGGTTTTTTAATTGAATTCGCACTGTTCAACGGTTGTCCTTTCGCGTAATAGTAGTTCTTTGTATAGGGCACATTAGAAACAAACCGACGCGGTGGCGGCGGCGCGGCAGGAGTCACGACGAATTTTAGCCGACGAAAATTTTAACTGATAAGAACAAGTTGAAAGAGAGAATTGGTATTCACACGCGCTGACTTTCTTTTTGCACATTTGGTCCATAGATTTTCACCCGCTACTCTTTGAATGAACTTCGAATATAGGTACATGCATATACTAAAATATCAAATTTGAATGACGATTTAATTTCTGACATTATAAATTAAATTGTGTATATTTTTTTTAGTTTAAGTTGTTCTCAAACTGTAAACAATTGAAACGACGAACGATATGATTGTGATATTATACGAAGCAAGCTTTGGACGACGTCATTCAGTATAATCGTTTAAACGACGATCGTCTTCAAAGTTACGCGATGAGACAGGCCTACATACACCATACTAAATGTTTGACCAATTTTTGGCCGTTTTACATTGGAGTACCGGTAGCGTTCAGAAGCGTCCGGAAATCTTCTGAAACCATTCCATTGGCACAAAAAATACATTTGACATTTCAACTGTCAGCTGTGAAAGTGTTACAAAATCTAAACTCTTTTAATTAATTTTTAAATATTTTAATAAATTGAATATTTTTCAACTATTTTATCTTCAATTTTTCACAATAAAAAAGTTTCATAATTAAAATAGCACGGGCTTAAAAGGTACAAAGTAATTTAAGTTTTAAATTCTACGAAATCCATCTTCCGGCACTACCATTTTCCCTATGAGCGGCAACAAAAGAAACATAACGGACACTTCACCTGAACCAAACAACACAATAAAAAAGCACAATTTAAATTCAAATAAAATGGAAGTAGGAAAGTTGTCAATTAGCCAGCTGAAAAACATTCTAAATGACACAATATCCGAACAAATAAAAGATTTCGCTCCTAAATTTGATATCACTGCCTTGTCTGTAGAATTAGATGCACTCAAGGCTTCTAATACACAGTTAAACGAAAAACTAACTGCAATGACGGCGAGTTGTGAACTTTTGGAGTCCCAATTGGAAATCGTATTGCGAAAATCAAATGAAAACTGTCTGGTGGTACACCTTCCTCTAGATGGAGAAACCAATGCAGTTGATCTGGCAAAACAAACTTGCAGGGGCTTCTCAAATTAAAGGAGGGTGATGAAATTCACTATAAAAAAGCATGAGAAGTTCTCAACACCCGATTACAAAGAGGGACCATCTTCTTAGAGATGCACTCGCCAGAAATCGCGGATAAAATTATGTCGTCCGTGAGCGAATTGAAAGAAAAGGGTATAAGCATTTCCCTGGAGCAGTCACTTATGTTGCGGCAAGAGACAAACACTCAACGAATACAATCACAAACTTTTGGAAATCAACCCCGAAGCAAAAATCTTTGTAAAAGGCGATAAATTGCAAGTCAATAATTTTAAATTTGTTTATAAATTTGCACGAAATCCATCTTCCGGCACTACCATTTTCCCTATGAGCGGCAACAAAAGAAACATAACGGACACTTCACCTGAACCAAACAACACAATAAAAAAGCACAATTTAAATTCAAATAAAATGGAAGTAGGAAAGTTGTCAATTAGCCAGCTGAAAAACATTCTAAATGACACAATATCCGAACAAATAAAAGATTTCGCTCCTAAATTTGATATCACTGCCTTGTCTGTAGAATTAGATGCACTCAAGGCTTCTAATACACAGTTAAACGAAAAACTAACTGCAATGACGGCGAGGTGTGAACTTTTGGAGTCCCAATTGGAAATCGTATTGCGAAAATCAAATGAAAACTGTCTGGTGGTACACCTTCCTCTAGATGGAGAAACCAATGCAGTTGATCTGGCAAAACAAACTTGCAGGGGCTTCTCAAATTAAAGGAGGGTGATGAAATTCACTATAAAAAAGCATGAGAAGTTCTCAACACCCGATTACAAAGAGGGACCATCTTCTTAGAGATGCACTCGCCAGAAATCGCGGATAAAATTATGTCGTCCGTGAGCGAATTGAAAGAAAAGGGTATAAGCATTTCCCTGGAGCAGTCACTTATGTTGCGGCAAGAGACAAACACTCAACGAATACAATCACAAACTTTTGGAAATCAACCCCGAAGCAAAAATCTTTGTAAAAGGCGATAAATTGCAAGTCAATAATTTTAAATTTGTTTATAAATTTGCACGAAATCCATCTTCCGGCACTACCATTTTCCCTATGAGCGGCAACAAAAGAAACATAACGGACACTTCACCTGAACCAAACAACACAATAAAAAAGCACAATTTAAATTCAAATAAAATGGAAGTAGGAAAGTTGTCAATTAGCCAGCTGAAAAACATTCTAAATGACACAATATCCGAACAAATAAAAGATTTCGCTCCTAAATTTGATATCACTGCCTTGTCTGTAGAATTAGATGCACTCAAGGCTTCTAATACACAGTTAAACGAAAAACTAACTGCAATGACGGCGAGGTGTGAACTTTTGGAGTCCCAATTGGAAATCGTATTGCGAAAATCAAATGAAAACTGTCTGGTGGTACACCTTCCTCTAGATGGAGAAACCAATGCAGTTGATCTGGCAAAACAAACTTGCAGGGGCTTCTCAAATTAAAGGAGGGTGATGAAATTCACTATAAAAAAGCATGAGAAGTTCTCAACACCCGATTACAAAGAGGGACCATCTTCTTAGAGATGCACTCGCCAGAAATCGCGGATAAAATTATGTCGTCCGTGAGCGAATTGAAAGGAAAGGGTATAAGCATTTCCCTGGAGCAGTCACTTATGTTGCGGCAAGAGACAAACACTCAACGAATACAATCACAAACTTTTGGAAATCAACCCCGAAGCAAAAATCTTTGTAAAAGGCGATAAATTGCAAGTCAATAATTTTAAATTTGTTTATAAATTTGCACGAGGTTAAATTGTCAATACGGCGGCAGAGATGCCTTTTGTAAACAAAATGTTTGGTGACAGTTCGACTGACTTTTTTGACTGCAGCGAGGGAGTGAAGTTAGCTCCGGTTCATTCCCACAAGGATGTACCATGAATGAAAGAATACAAGATTACGACACTTCCTACGCTTTTGGAGACAAAACGTAACAACAGATGTGACAGCCAAGAAAATTTGTATAGAGATGATTTTTTGTTCGCGAATCATTATATGTTTCATATGTTTTCATTATAAAAACACTAAAAATATTACCGAAACATGTTTTTAATTGTTATTCAATTGTTTTAAATTATGTTAATAGTCAAAATATGAAGCAAAAATAGAGAGTGCGATGAAAAAATTCAAATATCAGATATATTCCATTCTTGAATTATTATTTTTATTGTTGTTTTTATATCATCAAAATATATCCCACAACATTAAAAAAATAATGGTAAAAAATCACTTTAATAACAAGTTCAAGTAACTTAAACTTTTCGCGTCCCTATATCTCATACAAATTATACCAAAGTTTAGCCTTTTTTGTCTCCACGAAGCGTGTTGAAAATTACAATAACAAAGCGAAAAATCCGAAGTGTCGTAATCTTGTATTCTTTCATTCATGGGGATGTACCAACAAGCTCGCAATTCTCAATAGCGCCACCTAGGAGTCAACTACCGATTCGTATAATGGAGATAAAACAATAGGAAAACATTGCCGTCTGCCAAAAAATAAATAATTCTCTTAATGTATAGATTTTAGCTTACAATATAACAGGTTTAAAAAGTAAACTTTTGCAACCTGATGTTTTTAATTACATCTTAGATTTTGATATAATTATATTATTACAAACTTTTTTAGAACAAAATTATGAAAATGAGTATTTAAAATTTTTTAAAGATTATAAAAGTAAGATTTATTTCAGCCGTTAGAACAAATGTACATGGTAGAGCAAGTGGAGGTATATTGTGCGCCATCAAAACTGAAATCAACCATTTTGTTAAATTAAAAACTATAAATGATAGGTTAGTTGTGCATATTATAAGCAATAATTCAAATTTTTATATTATTCCCGTGTATCAGAAACTGCAATAATTTGCTGAATGATTTCAAAAATCTCTCCGATTTAATGAAAAATTCTTCCTTTGAAAATACAATGGTCATAGGTGATCTTAACGGGCGAATCGGTGACTATCAAAACTCTTCTGCACATAGTTTACAAAATTTTGAGGCAACAAGATCTTCTAAAGATCCAATAATAAATAGAAATGGAAGACTATTGATGGAATTCCTTGAAGACTTTGGTATGTTTGTTCCGAATGGGTCTACAAATGGCGACAAGAACGGTGAGCTCACATTCATATCTAATCAGGGACAATCTATAATTGACTTTTGTGCAATCACTGGAGAATGGTCTAATGCCGCAGAAGACTTTCTGGTATTATTGGCTAACTTTTCAGCGCACTTGCCGGTATTAGTAAAGGCACGTTTTTATCGTGAATTCCAACAAAGCATATCACACAATTTTCGTAAATTGAGGTGGTCGGAGAACAAAGCTGTTCGTTACAAAACGCTTTTAAATCACTACTGCAGTCGGCTTCCGCTTCAATCATTCTGCGATGTGGATCAAATTGACGAAAGCATTACAAAAACAATTTACGCGTCGGCAAACCCAGTGACCAATAACTTTTCTTTCACGCTAAGAAGTAAATGGTTTGAAATTGACTGTATAAATTTTCGTAAAATCTCTTTTAAGTACTTGAAATTATTCCGTTCGACGAACAACACATATTTTAGAAATTTGTATCTCGAAGCGAATAAAAACTTTAAGCAACTTTGCTCTGACAAAAAACTGCTGTATCTTTAAAATGCTGCATTCAACCTGCAACACTCTAAAAACTCCAAAGAATTTTGGTGCAATGTACGTGAGCTGGGTGGACTAAATCGCATTTTGAAAAATGCTCTTGATGCTGAGACTTTAGGTGAGCATTTTAAAACTATGCTGGCAGCGGAGGAGAACCTTCACAACTTTAGCTACGCGATGCAGGACGTCTGTATACCTGACCTAGACTCTCTTATAACTCTAAACGAACTGGAAAATACTCTTTGTACAATGAAGAACAACAAAGCTCCGGGCTGGGATGGTAATCCCGTGGAATTTTTTAAAAATGGAACAGATCAGCTCAAATGTTATATTGTGGAGTTTTTCAACCGTATATTTAACAGTGCATGCATACCTTACAGTTTCAACAAATCACTCATTTTTGCAAAATTTAAAAAAGGCGATAAAAGTA
The DNA here is from genome assembly GCA_949320155.1 of Melangyna quadrimaculata. NCBI lineage: Eukaryota > Metazoa > Arthropoda > Insecta > Diptera > Syrphidae > Melangyna > Melangyna quadrimaculata. The sequence continues at coordinate 103,893,247 of OX439484.1, forward strand.
ACCCGTAAAACTATAGAGGGGTTTTATTCTGACTTCACTTAGAAAAATATTCGCTTCGTTACTATATGTAAGAATCTCTAACTGGATTGATCGCCTTAGCAAATTTCAGGCTGGGTTTCGCTCTGGTTTTTTAACCACTGACCACATTTTTGCTCTGACTAGCATTGCCAGAAAATACTTAAACTTAAATAAGAAGCTGTATGTGTGCTTTGTTGACTTGAAGGCAGCTTTCGATACAGTCAACAGGCAGGCATTGATCTATAAACTAGCATCGCTTGGTATATCTAGAAAGTTCCTGTTACTGAATCAAGATTTTCTCGCGTCAACCAGTGCAACAGTGTGGGACGGCGTAAAGTTGTCTGAATGGTTTGGAACATCTGCAGGTGTCCCGGAAGGATGCATTCTCAGCCCTATTTTATTCGCCTTGTTCATCGATGATGTTTCTGATTCTCTTCCTGGCGGAGTAATGTTTGCAGGGCATCTCATCAAAATCCTTCTATACGCTGATGATTTGGTTTTGCTAGCTGAGAATCCTTTAACGCTGCAACTCCAAATAAACCTTTTACAAGCTTACTGCAAATCATGGGACCTCAGCATCAACATTATGAAAACGAAGATAATGATTTTTGAGAGCCGTCGGAAGCGAAGATTACCTGAAGAATCATGGCGTATTAATAATGAGCGGATTGAGGTAGTGAGGGATTTTAAGTATATCGGTGTTTTGTTGACATCTAATTTAAACTTTAGCAAGCACGGTAAAGAAAAGAGCTGTGAAGCTAAGCTGGCACTTAACATTCTCTGGCCTAAATTTTGTTCAAATCAAAATATTGATCTTCGATCTAAATATAAAGTTTTAAACGCGACTGTGAACACGTGTTTATGTTACGGAGTGCAGGCATTTGGAGTTACCCCTTTTGAAGAATTCGAAGCTGTGCAAAGGTACTTCTTCAAGCGTCTATTTAGACTACCCAGCTCAACACCGACCTACGCAATACATGTGGAATCTGGATTACCACCCATATACATACACAATTTAAAAGCTCACGCAGACTACTTAACAAAAGTTACGAAAAGAAGTGATAATAGTCTACATAAATCACTAATGGGTACTTTGGTGCGATCCAATGCCTCTCCCTTCAGGGAATGGAACCAGCTGGCCTTATCTCACGATATTACTGCGAATTTATTAGAAACAAATGTAGCCGATTGGAGTGATGTCTTTGCAACAATCATCTCTAAAGTCGATGAAAAAAATTACGATCAACATTTAACAAGAGCATCAACATCAAGTTCGAGATTAATCTATAGAAATCTTAACCACCAATTGTTTTCTGATCTAAATTACTTCAGCAGTCAACACTAACCCGAACTTATAAGTACTATTTTCCGAGCAAGGGTAGAAATCCTGAATCTTAACTTCTTACCTCATAGACCAGACTTACAGCCAACTTGTATCCTATGTAATAGAAGAGAGACAGAAGATATTTTTCATTTTATTGCGATTTGCCCTTTGCTACAGGAAATAAGACGATTGTGTTTCCAAGAAAGTTTTTTGTCTTTAAACAGTTTATATCAAATTTTAAACGGCCAGTGGGGTTGGCTTAACTTATACAAATTCTGCAATCATGCTATGACTTATCGTAATAGCTTTTAAACATTTATACGTTTTATTCAGCTTTTTATTGCATTCAGTTACATCTATAACTTCAATATTTGTTTGTTTCAAATCATTTAAAAATTGTTATCTTTTATGTTTTAAATCATCGAAAATTACTTGCTTTTATGTTTCAAATCATTAAAATTGTTATTAATATCAGTGGCGCAAAATTTTAAACAGCCTATTATTAAGGATTTAGTATGATACTACATAACATTTTACTAATTCTTTAACAGTTTACTAAAATTTTCTGAATTTTAAATACTTTTTAACTAGTATCATACTAAACTAATTTCCTTCATAAAATTCAGCTGAACACGCCCAAAAAACTGACAGCTCGTGCAAAAAATTCACAAACACTCCTGATTTTGACAATTTTAAACGTCAAAGTGTCATATGGATTTAGTACGATACTAAAAAGATAAAATAGCCATTTGGTGATTTTAAATTTAGTAAAATGTTAGGAGATAGTATGATGCTAAACTCGTTTAAAATTAGCAAAATACATTTTTTACCTAGTTTTATACTAAAAACGATTTATCATCGTACTAAATCGACTAAAATTTTGCGCCAGTTATGTTATATTTTTTCTCGAAAAAATTATGAATCTGTATCTTCATAACTTAATTTAATTTATTAAATTGTATATTTTTATTTTTATAAATGTAATTATCTAAAACTTTATATTTATATATATTTTTTTCTAATGAACTGTCATATCCGGCAGACGGCATTATCGCCATGTCAGTATTCTTAATTAAAATATTGTAATACATTTTTATAAAATAAAAAAATCTATCTATCTATCTATCATTGGCACAAAAAATACGCTTCTGACGATTCTGAGAAGAGAAATTCGATTCTGGATTTCAAATCAGAATCCACTCAAGAAGCACTAATACATTCAAACTCAAACGTCACAAAAAACTGCAATGTACTTCATGTTTTCTTAAACTTTCCATTTTAATTTAATTTGCATCCAAAATCATAAGCGCAAAATTTTAAACAGCCTAGTGTTAAGGGCTTAACACTTTACTAGTTAACAATTTGCTAAGTATTTAGCAATTTACTATCTATTCCAAAATTTTAAACCTTTTGCTAACTAGTACACTGCATTTGTAAGGTTTGAATTTGATGAACACAATTATTGTTTTTATGCGTTGTAAATTAATTATATGTTGATGGAAACCTATCATGAGCTTCAAATAAGTATACCATATTTATATTTTTATCATTTTAACTTCATTATTTACAAAAAAAAAAGAAAAAAAGTAAAAAAAGTTGGGTACCACCAGGACTCGAACCTGGAACATTCGGGTTTTCTCATATGGATTTAGTACGATACTAAAAAGATAAAATAGCCAGTTGGTGATTTTAACTTTAGTAAAATGTTAGGTGATAGTACGATGCTAAACTCGTTTAAAATTAGCAAAACACAATTTTGAACTTAGTATCATATTAAAAATGATTTAACATCGTACTAAATCGTCTAAAATTTTGCGCCATAGTTTTTGGTAAATTTTAATCAACAGATTAAGAAAAAATCAAACAAAAAATATTATTTGGAAGTTCTAAGTTGATACACTCGTGTTTTACATTTCACTTTTAGCGCGGTAGCAAATAATTTTTATTTGACGATTCACCTATACAGACACCAAACCCCAGAATTGAGTAGAAGCATCTTTGACTGTTCCATTGGATTTAAGAATGAGTGAAACCTTGAGTGAAACCAATGGAAAACGGCATAAGTTTGAATGTATTAGTGCTTCTTGACTGGATTCTGATTTGAAATCCAGAATCGAATTTCTCTTCTCAGAATCGTCAGAAGCGTATTTTTTGTCCCAATGGAATAGTTTCAGAAGACTTCCGGACGCTTCCGGACGTCCAATGAAAAACGGCATTAGAGAACAAAATTATTTAGGGCCCTATTATGACTCGCGAGTTGAACGTTCTACTGAAGTCGAACGTGTTTAAAATCACTTATGTCGTGGTTTTAAGAATAGCAAACTGCGACGTTCGTATAGAGCAACATCTCAATTCAACACATATTTGAATTTTTAGACCAATATAGTTAAGTGAGTTATAAAGGGTAGCGCTTAATATTTCTTGCGACTCGCGATTCATAACAGGTGCCTTAACTTTGATTTTCGATGCAAAGTGTGAAAGAAAATTTAAAAAGTTAAATCATCTCTGGTATAAAAAAAATGCAGTTTAAAATATACGCGTTAAATGCGGATTTTAAAATGGTATAATTTATTATTGCATCTTGAACCAATAGGAAGTTATTGGTAAAAATCAGCAACACGAGAGTCAATTCAGCAAAAACAAATGTTTCAAAAATTAGCAAATAAAACGTGAATATAATATCATGCGTGGAACTTGGTAGATTTTTGATTGATTGCCTGTTTTTATGATGTTATCCTAGTGATAAATCCAAGCTTTTAACTTCTAGGGCCTATTGCAACAAATTGCATTGAAAGAGAATAATGACGATTTTGAGAAATTGGTTTTTCGTATACATACATCGATTGAAAGATGACACCCGCTGGATTAGGAATATGTGTTTTTTAAGTCTTTATGACGCTTAGTTCAGCCGCAAATTAAGTTTAAAAGTGTCCACGATAAGTGTAATAAGTGGACATTAAACGTTCTTACGAACAGTAGCAAGCTTTGTTGCGATTTTGTGCAGAAAATTGGGAAGCTTTATTTAACGGTTTTCATATTAGGTAAATTTTCGAATTTCGACCACTGGGCGATACTAGTAAAAAATAAAATAATTTTTTTCTAATTGGCTTTTTTCCTTTTTAAAAATCTTAACTTCATTTCTACTGGTCAGATTTTTAAGATTAACATTTCAAAATTTAGCTTACTAATGTGGTTAAATTTATAAATACAAATTGTTTGGAGGGGCAAAAAGTTTCGTACTGAAAGGGTTTGTAAATGTCCCGTCAACTTTATATATACTATTTTAATTTCAAAATATGATGAAAAAATTTTAATTTTCAATAAACAAATTAAACACAATTATAGGCAAAACCTTTCTCTACAAATATGTTGGTAATTTTATATTTGTTAATCTAACGGGGAACAAGTAGGGTCAAAAAATGAATCGACACTTTGTTTTATAATACTAGCTGACCCGGCGAACTTTGTTCCGCCATTGTATATGAAAACTATAGTAATATCATCAGAAGCGCCGACTACTGAGTCACGTAGTGTCGAAATCCACCAACTTCTCTCAACACTTTTTGTTGAGGAAACAAATTTGAAAGGTCGAGATCTAACTCCCTTACTCCCTTACAATATAACAAGACTTACTCTTTCTAAAAATTAATGTCTACGCTGTCAAAATCATAGAACATGTTGCAAACACATGCGCCACCAGCCGTACAAATCCAGCGAAAATAAAAACGACTCTATGAAAATACTATAGTTTTCATATACAATGGTTCCGCCTAAATTTCATTAATGTAATGGCAAAAAGCCGATGCCTTAAGTCAAGCGTTCAATTCATCTGCTGAAGTTGATCTTAGAATGACAGGTAAGCGTTTGACGGAAATCGCCTGATAGCTAATTCATTGCACCACCGAAACGTCGTTTATCACTTCGTAAATCTTTCAACGTGCAATTCAGGGCTTCCAATGCACTTGTTCTAGATGACAATATAACAGTGCTGAAATGGTTTCGCCATCGCAGAGTTCTTTAAAATGTTGCATGTAGGTAGGATGTAGGTTCTTCATCCACTTGCAGGTTCAATGGCAATTGCAATGCAGAATTAGCGTTCGACCGCCGCCGTCCAACAACCTACCAGCTATTCCAAATACTTTGAATGAAATTATCATATATATTATTTCAGTAGTACGTGACTGCGTTTCAGCCAACATACTGAACCGATTTTAGTAGCTGTCAAAACAATCGAAATTTCCCAAGGACTTCGAGAGTTATAGTTCTATTTTATAAATATTTATAATTTAATTAAAAACTAGCTTTAAAAATATTATAATATTCCAATCATTCCAATTTCCAATCGTGAAAATAAGGTCTGTTCAATATATTGTGATGCGCATGGAATTAAAGGCAATGAATCACTTGAAGTTGACGGAATAACAATAAGACCACGATTACACGATTCATTTTTTCGGTTGTTTCGTCTTTCGATTTTTTTAACAATTGGGTGAAGGGGGTAGAAATGTAGAGGGAAGGAAGTAACGAAAGCAGGAAAGAAAATTTCAAAAGTTTTTCTGGTTGAACTTTGACGTTTCTGATTTGGAAACCACCACAATGCTTCTCGGTGGTAGCAAAAAACGATTTAAACAAAAATGATTGCATTGAAATTTGTTTCCTAATTTCATATAAGTACGTTGTGTACATATTTATATTTATTTGAGAAATAAGTGATAAAAAACATTTTTAATTATTTTTACTGATAATTTTTTCACAAAACAACCCCAAAGTACGTACGTTTTTTCGTGAATAGTGTATTCATGAAGTAAGACATGAACAAAAGTGTTTATTTATGTAAATAGAATATATGTATGTATTACTACTTTTCCACCAGACAATGAACCGAGATTTATCAAGATTATCACTAATCTCCTTGAAATCTCGAAGATTTATCATACAAATTTTAATCTTCTCAAATGAAGATTTCAAATAAAACTCATTCAAATCTTCTTGGAAACATTAGTTTGTCAAATCAAACAAACTTTTTTTTTTTGGTGAATGATTGTGAATACGACCCATTTAAACACCATTTTCGTTTATTGACAGATGAAAATGTAAATAAACACTATATCTCACTTCCACTTCATATCAAAAAAATGAAACACCATTTAAATGTTTGGTCATAATCCTCTTTTTGTGCAGTGGAAACACCAGATAAATCTCGAGATATAGTGGATGAAAAAAGTACCCCGAACGTACGTACATACACACATACAGACATCTTGCTAAAAACGACGATTCTAGAGACCTCAAAACGTGAAGATATGTCAAAATTTTCCATTCGACAAATCGCACCAATTACAATAACTTCCAATGGGAAGTTAAAAATCGGCACTGGAAAAATTGGCCAATGTAGATCGGGACTTGGGCGGATAACGGATTTCAATTTTCAGAATTTTGTGCGAGAGGTCTCGAACGGGTAGGCTAGTTACATTTTATTTTATCTGAACGGACGCAATAGCAAGTCCAATTCAAATTTGAATGACGAAACGAACAGGACACCTTATATTCCTTTGGCCAACACGAACCCATCAATCCCAAAATTGTGAAAATCAGGATCTTCCCGTTCCAGTTTTTCTGGAAATTTCCGAGATTTCCACCAGTATCGTAAGTCTTTTCTTGGGTCAATACAAAATCATCAACGCCACAATCGTGAAAATCGAAGTATCCGTTCTCGAGTTATGCAATAAAAACAGGTTATTCCCGGATTTCTAATTTTCCGGACAAAATTCCGGTACTTTCCCCCAGTGTCCTATGTCCTTCCTTGAACCAATACGAATTCATCAAGCCCAAAATCGTGAAAATCGAGCGGTCCGTTCGCGAGTTATGCGTGCACACACGGACGACATTTATCTTTTATATATATAAGATTAGAAATTTTATCGTGCTGTATCTTGAAAGTTATTTGACTTACATGGAATCTAATTAAACAGAAATGTAGGAAATTTAATGTTCTATAAAAAATATCGAAAGTGATTTTTGGTTCGGATGGACATTGGATGAGATAAACTTGAAAATCGAAAACTTGCTGGTTCTTCAACAATAACTTTTTATAGGAATGAGCTATCCAAAAAATGTTTGTGACAATATTGTGGAAAAAATGTTAACCTATAAAAGTAAATAAAAATAACTACTCTACGACTAATAGCGGTTGAGAAAATTGAGTACACGCTTTTAAACACCTTTTTCAAAATGGCGGACGACGCAGAGGGGTTTTTTTTATTGGAAAATTGTGGTTTAAGAATCCGCAAGATGTACTCTTTAAAATAAAATAATAAAATTCTCCTCCCGAATTTTTGTAGATATTTTCGATTTTTTTGGATAACTTGATTGGACTATAAATACGACGACGATGAGTAAAAAAAAAATGAAATTGGGTGGCACAACGGCTCATGAAGAACCAGGGCCTAGTGACTAACAACTCGCAACCATTCATGTGTGCGGCTGTCGACAGGAATATAAGGGACCTTCAATTTTATGCCGAATCCGAACTAGCTAGACGAGCAGCACTTATTCGTGACAAGTGATACTCTTGGAGGATTTGTCAATTCCTCGCAAGAGGCAGTAGCCCTGAAAAAAAACTTTTTAGTTTTTTAGTTGGACGAGACTGGGAAGCGAACCCAGACCTCCAGCGTGACAGTCGAACACACTAACCATTACGCTACGGGCTACTACGCTGAGTAGGCAAGTTAATATGTAACTAAAATATGATTAATAATTTGATGTGATATTGTCACATAATTTGTAATCTCTTAGACGTGATATCAAATAATTTCTTATTTCAAACTACCCATTTGTCCGTGTATTTAAAAGGGACGTATAGATTATTTAAAATCAATTGATATTGTGACAGAGAAGCCGAATTACAAAATGTATTAAATATGAAACACGGACGAGGGAGATTTCTCTAATGCGTTCTTATTATAAGGATTTTAGAAAAAAATAAACAAATGAAATTCATCAATCTTTATTGAAAATAAAATAGAAAAAAAAACACGCAAAATATTGCCCTTATAAAGTTTAAAAATAATACATTTTTATTCAAGTTCATTTTAGAAATTAAAATAAATAATACGTTCTTGTCGAAGAAACTATTTATATCTGAAATTAAATACCTTTTCCACTCAAGGTATCCTTACCTTAAAAGGGCACACGTCATCGTAGATCAAATCAATAGTTTTAGACAGAAACTTATGATTTACGCTCCTCCGCTGCTTTTAATCATTTCCAACAATTGTATCATTTCAGGCGATCGCATCGTTAAAAATTCAGTCTGGTCGACATTTATTAAACATTTTATGAGAGCAGGTACAAGTTCAGCGCTACCAGAGCGCAAACAGGTCGTTGCTAACTCATTGATGTTCTTCATTGAAAACTTATATCCTTCAACGGTCGAAAACTCTTCTATTGTAGTAGCAAACATTTGAGCATCAGATTCAATAATTATTTCCAGTAGAACGTTGATTGCCACGTGAGATCTATCTCCAACTTTATTTAAAACGGAACGGCAAGCATTTACCTTACTGAAGCCACATTCTACTAGAGCATTGTAGATATTTTTAAGAAATGGCGTACATTTCGGTTGTAGTTGACAATCGCGAATCATAGTCGAAAGCTTCCGGCGCATATTTCGACGTCCATATTCTTCGCAAAAAATAGGAAAGTAGAACTTGAACAATTTATAATGACGCCAGATAAATCTGTAGGCGGAATTCAATACTTCATTGCGAAGCAGGCCTACAGATATTGAAATAATGCCAAGGTCTAATAACTGATGGCTAAATTTACAAGTATTCTCGAAGCACATGTCGGCTAAGAAATTGTAGCATAGAGAACCAAATATCTTTGATATTTCAAGACTTGACATCATTAGAGGAGCCGCTCCACTCATACCACTTAGATTCAATGAAATATTGTTAGTTCGAGTATTTGGACTTGTTAATGCGAATGGAGATGAAACACGAACAGTGCTATTTGATTCTGTGTCTTTAGGTCGAGGAGGGAGTTTTACGATGGAAAGTTTCTCAGTTGAATCGTCAGTTGATGATATTTCGCGAGGTAGCTTAACTCTAGGTATCTTAAAATTTTTTAATGCTGGATAAATTTCATCCTCATGAGAAGTAAGCAAACTTGTTTCGAGATGACTTCGTGGTGCAGGAACTGTGACTAACATGGGACTTTCAGTAAGCGGTTCGATTGCGGGTTCTTCGACATTAAGAAAATTAGAATCAGCAAAGCGATCATCTATAGGGGAGCTAAAAAAAAAAGAAAGTTTACATAGGGTGAGCAAATCGTAGTGTTTATCTTAAAATATTGCCTAGCGAGATATCCAACAAGCTGTAGATTCTCATCAATGCACAATGCATTGGAGTTTCAAATAACATTCACATCAACCCAGTTACGAATTGATTTGGCGTCCAAAAATGCAGTTAGATCTTTTGGCTGGTTCAGATGGATACCTCGCTTGGGTCGATTAGTTATATTTTCAAATACAAAACTGGTAGCGTTTAATTTGGCAAACAACTCCACGACATGAGCGCAAGACTAAATAAATCTGCAAAGCCAGATTTACACTATAATAATAATTTTTAATAATAATAAGTTTAACTATATGCCTGTAAGACCAGGTCTTTTTAAATGCAATGCACGGCACTAGTTAGAAGGAATAGAAAGAAATGAAAGATTTTTGTTTCGATACGATCAAAAGTTCGTATACAAGACACCATGAGTATGTATGTATGTTCACATAATTGATATCGATACGCTCTCACTCCTCTCATTTGTTTCTTATCAAAGACATTTTATCGTATTTAATCTGAATGCTTGTTTTTACATCCAAGCTAAATGAAATTTGCATATAAAAAACTACTTTTTCTAAGGTGTGAAAAATAGAATACAATTAAATGAAAATCTTTTGATGCTAAAGAACAGGGATCTTTTGATGTTTCACATCGATTTTGATTTTACTTTGCACATAAACTAGGCTATTGTTAAATATTTCCAGCATAAAAACTTGACGAATTTGGATAACATGAGATTTGATTGTCACCGACCCAGTCCAGTAAGAAAGCAGCTCTAAGAAAAAATTATAATAGCAAAACGTCTATAATGTAGTCGACAAAATCCTCCGATGTTTTGCTTTTAATTGTTTATGATATGATAATATTTGATTTCCGGGTACGTTTTCAAAGACTTCAACCTTGCCGTGAGTTGGACATCTAGTAAGCGATATACATTTTGTTTGGGTAATGCATCCGCGACTAAAATGAATCTCAATTTACCAACGGTGTATTTGCGAGGTTTATCAATTTTGTTTAAGGTGGCGGAAGAGCCATGAAATATTTCGGTTATATATACATGCACATAATAAGGTATAAATTTAATTGTAAAGCGATTGAGAATCATAAAGTTAAATTGCAATACAACGCTAATTGTGTCAATTGGGATTTAACTGAACTTAACCAGATCCCATGATACATATCTAAATTTTAAGGTAAGACAAAAAATTTAAATTGGGTCTACCCCTAATTTAAAATGTTAAGTTAAAAGGCCAACTCTTTCAAAAATATAGATAACTGATCAGAGAGTGGACAGATGTTAAAAAATTAGTTATTTCTGAAGCGTCGTTACAACAGGGAAGGAGGCGTAAGGATCTGCGCCGCAATATCCTATTAGAAAACAATTAACTTGGCAGTTTAAAGTTCTAAGATGTCGATTCACTTTCATCTTGGTACTACAAAACTTTGCCAGAAGCATTGTTTCCGCAAACCAACGATATTTTTGGACAAACCGCATTGATTTTCAACAAAATAATGCTCCTTTTCATGCAGTTCGAGTGCTTAAATCATTTTTTAAGGAAAAATGTTCCATTGCTGCATTGGTTTCTCATTCACGGGACTTCAAAATAAAAGAAAATTTATTGGGATGGCTCACATGAAAATTATACGAAAAATCGAAGCAATGAGATGATTGATTCATGCCGTTAATTTGGCCTTGAGTAAAACTTCACTTGACTATCTGAAATCACTGTATAACTCGCTTAAACATCGATCGTCGATCGATAATCGCTAACGTGCGATCAACGATCGAAAAACTGTGAAATCGGTATTGTGGTTGTCGATTGCGGTCGACAATTATCGAAAATTCGATCGCTCCTTGTCGACCGCATTTTTGTGATCGACGGGGTCTATTCAACAAGTTAAAAATTGTGTAGGGATCAAAATGTGAGTGTTTTTATTTACAAAAATTTTTTTTTTTTTTTAAAATTAAATTATTATTCTTAATGCAGTGCGAAACAAGTTTCAATGAAAAAAACAGATAGAAGACATCAATGCACCCAATAACTCCTGGGAATACATTTCTGTTTGGCGTATTTTACTTTCGTTTTTTTTTTGACATCAGTGTTTCTTTTACACTTAGCACTTCTTTTAAGATTTAGGATACAATAGATTGAGCCAATCGAATAAAAAATCATTTCCCACACTTAACTGATATGATGCTTGGGCACGCGGTACACAATTTAAGGATGTTGGGAATCGATGTTTTTCTTATTCCCAGCTTAAGTTTCCCATCAATTTCAGAAAGTAAATCCATAAAGGCTGGCTTGGATAATCAAAAATAGTTAACAAAGCTAAAAAAGATAAATAAATGAAAAGAAAAAAAAAAACTAAAGAATCAAATAAATCCGTACAATTTATCAACGGGTTTTCTGATGGCCTTTTAAGTTCCATTTCTTGTATTTTCTTCTGAATCTTTTTCACTTAACCACACTTTGATTGTATTCATTTTTTATTTTATATATTTTTATAAAAATAAATTATTTTAGTGCAAACTTCACGAAACGAAATAAATAAACAATCCAGTCTGAAAAAATCAATCTGTCAAACGTCAAGGTATGAATTCACAATTTATAGTTTTTCATTCACAGTGGGCCCTATTGCGGTTGTCGATCAGCGATCGCACTTTCAACGATCATCACCATCGACTGATTTCTCAATCGGTATTGCGTAACTTGATCGACTAGTATATAAATTATTGTGAATGAAAAAGTATAAATTGTGAATTATTCATACTTTGACGTTTGACAGATCGATTTTTTTCAGACTGGATTGTTTATTTATTTATCTCGTTTTGTGAAGATTGCAATAAAATAGTTTATTTTTATAAAAATATAACTCAAAATAAGAAATGGATGAATCGAAGCGTTGTTAAGTGAAAAAGATTCAGAAGAAGATACAATAAAAAGAAATTTTAGAGGCCATCAGAAATCGGCGCAATATAAGAAATTCATCCAACCCCTTGGAGTTGATAAATTGTACGTTTTACTTGATTTTGTAGTTTTTTTTCTTTTCATTTATTTGTCTTTTATAGCTTTGTTAACAATTTTTGATAATCCAAGCCAGCCTTTATGGATTTATTTTCGATAATTGTCGAACGCAATCGACAACCACAATACCGATTTCTCAATTTGTCGATCGTTGATCGCTCGTTAGCGATTATCGATCGACAACCGCAATAGGGCCCAATGTATACTTTTTCACTCACAATAACTCATATACTAGTCGATCAAGTTACGCAATACCGATTGAGAAATCAGTCGATGGTGATGATCGTTGAAAGTGCGATCGCTGATCGACAACCGCAATAGGGCCCAATGAGTATATAAGGTTGCTCCCGCTCAAAAAGGAAAAATGGAGGAAAAATCAAAACGTGCGAAAAAGTGCAGAATTCACTCCCTGTTTTTTGTTATTTTCCTAAATAGCTTTGGAAATAATGCATCTTAGCAAAAAAACACATCAAGACAAAATTTGTTTGTTATAAAATTCTCCGTAAGATGACGATTATATAAAACTTTCTCATCTTATATTTTGGTTGCTATTTATAGATAGCATTGAAGTCATAAAAAGCTGTACAAAAAAATGTAGTTTAAAAGCGCTAAATTGACAGCTTAAAATAGTCACATTAATAAATTAAATAATTATATTATAAAGAAACATGTAACACACTCCCTCACTTACTTACTCATTGATTCACTCATTATTCTACAGCTTATATTTTAATATATAAAAATTATTTGAAAAATTCTACTTATTACTTATCACTTGAAAGTGCACACTAAGAAAGGATTTTTTGAAATTCCAACATTTACTATTGTAAAAAAGGGTAAGAGTGGGTGAAAGTCGAAAAACTTACTTCTAAACGCAAAGTCCTATACTCTGTTCAATTCATATTTTTAGTACAGGCCTAATGGGAGATCTTTTTCAAATACACTGGTGCCTACTCATGTTTGCATAGCACTGGTCTTAGAAAAACAGAACCCCTGACTTACATTGAAATTGTTTTTGTAATATTCCATAAACCCACGTACACTTCACTATGACTTGTCTGCTCCCCGTCTGTGAGCTTTTGAGAGCATATACATATGTATGTACATGTATTGTACATAGATGGGCTTAAACCAAAACAATTTATGCTCTAGGGAAATGTTTATTAGTATTGGTATTTATACCCTTAAAGCAAATTGGTCTTCCCTTTTAGGATAATGATTTTTGTTGGATTTCATCAAAATGTCGATGTTCTTTTCGACAAAACTTGTCCTATAGAGCAAGTAAAAAAATTGTAAAACAAAACTATAAAAAAATGTGGGCTTCTAATTTGAAAATTCTACAACTAAATTGAGGCAAGTTTTTTACAGGGAAAACCCATCAATTTTCCTTCGGAAAATAGATTTACGATATTTACTTTTTTCCTTTCGAGTTTTTTTTTCGAGAGTATTAATACCTAGAGAGTATCATACGGAGGAAAATATCCGGGGGAGATTTTGTTCCCGATAAGACTGATGAGACAAATAGAAGTGTCACCCAATTGCTCAGAACGATGTGCACCTTTAGACTAAGCGCGCACATGCAACTCTCACCGAAATTAAATAGTCTAGTTACTAGTTAATCGATGATCGCGCACATAAGCAACTTGTTACCAACTTTTAAATTTTATAAGAATTGAATTGATTTTATCACCTTTTTAGCATGATTTTCTGCATAATTTTTACACACAAATGCAGCCTGACATTTTAACTTTAATTGAGTACTTATGTTGTTTTTAAGTATCCAACAAATAGAGCTCAAGTTATAACCCTCATAAAGTGGCCAAATCGGCTTTTTTCCAAGGTTTAATGCAAAATTGTAATGGAAGATTAAAGTGATGTTTATTTAAAGACCTTAACATTGAAGATCTGATAATTATAATCGAAGAAGAAGAATGAAGCCATCTCAGTTGAAAAATTATTATATATGTGTCAAAACACAAACTATTTAGTTCCTTCAATCAGTGACTGAATAGGTTCTGCATGTGCGCGTACTCTCATATAAGAGCATGGGATTCATTTTAGCAACCAAACTGTTTCGTGACTGAAAGTTGAATATGCGCGCTTAGCAGAGACTAAATACAGGATGTCGGCTTTGTGTACAAAAACCAATTCTCAACAGGATATTTATTTATTAAATTGTTCCTTTTTGTAAATTGAGTAACCAGGACAATTTAAATATTTGGTATTGTTTTAAAAAATGTTTGTAGGTACACTGCGCCTCATAAGGTTAGAAGCAAGCAATATTGAAAGTTTTGAAAATTTGAAAGTTAATCTCAAATTTCTCCTGTTATATCGAAATCTTGTATGACACAAGAGAGACTGTTTCATGTACCATAGAAGAACCTATGTTTGCACTTCAAGAAAAAAAAGCTAACGGTAGTTAAGAAATAAATGTTGGGTGAGTCACTTTTTTTAAGAAATCTTATTGTTTCATAAGGTTAGAATCACATACAAAAAGTGAAGAAAAACGATGGTTTTAAAATTAAATTGAAATTTTATTGGACTAATTTGTATGCTTATAATGTGTGCGTTATCCAACATTCAAAATGTCTTCAAACATTTTATGTTTAAGAGAGGTATACAGTGATTCCAAATAGTCAAGTGAAATATTAGTCAAGGCCAATTTAATGGTGTGAGCAGTCATCGTAATGCTTTTCTTCTGCATATAATTTTCGTATGAGCCATCCATAACATTTTCTTGTATTTTAAAGTCAGATGAATAGGGGGTTAAGGGGGATTTAAACACTCGAGCTGTATGAATAAGGATGTTGTTTGGTTAAAAATCCTTGAAGTTCATTGGGATGTGAAATGAAGATCATTGGGTTGTGAAAACACTGATTCTAGCGACGCGTTGTCACCAGAAACTGGAAACCATTCAAATTCTAACTTTAAACTATCAAGCTTATCGTTCTATAAAAGTAGATTTCTTGCCACGTAAATACGCTTCCTAGATTTTATGATAATTTGGGAAACCAGCGGCAGGTACATTTTTGTTTTTTTGCTTTAAGCTCGAAGAGCTGTGAACAAGAATATTATTTGTGTGGTTTCAGATAATTTTGTAATTAAACAGTTATAAAAAGTGCACTTTGACATTCCTTGGTTTGAATGCATGCAACTAAACCTACCACTTAAGTTGAGTTGTACAAACTATCTGGAGTTGTTGCGAAATGATTTATCAGAACTATTGGAGAACATTCCATTGGTTCAACTAGATTTGTCTTATTTCTAACTTGATGGTGGTGCTTCAGCCCAATATGTTCGAGAGGTTAAAAATTGACTAGATGAAGAGTACACGGTAATCGTTGGATATGAAAAAAATTGGGTTTGGGTTATAATTCTGTATGTGCCAAAATTCGGTTTTCAAAATTCTGTAATCCAAAATTCTGTATTTTAATATTCTGTAAATCCAAAATTCTGAAAAAATTGTTTTGATAATGAAATAAATTTTGTTATCGTTTACAGAATTTTGAAATGCAGAATTTTGTATAACGGTTTTATTAGAATCGAATTGAACTTATTTCTAAAGTTGGCGAAAAAGTTCTTTTGTTTTATATCAAGGTTGGTGATTTTGTTTAAAAGGTCGGTCGTTATATTCCCGAAATTGTTTTGAAATAAATGATTTAAGTTTAAGTGTTGCTAATTATGTACAGTTTTCTAAAACCTTTTCTTAATTTTGAAAATAAGCTGTTAAATTGTGACTTGTTAATCTCTTTTGCATAATTTAAAAGTTTGTTCTCGTTTTGTTCAGCAGTACGCAGTTTGATAGCGAAAATTAAAAATCGTAGTAGATTTCTAGAGTCAAGTCTCCACTTTTTTCCACACGCAATATATTGTCCGGAATATTAAAGCTGGTGACAATTTGGCGTTTGAAGTTTTTGTTGGTTGCCGTTGAAGAAACAAAATGGAAGAAAATTATAATTTATTTTTAATTTTTGACACACCCAGTATAGAGCTCTCCATAAATATTTTTCGTAGCCTTTTCGTTTATGTTTTCGCTATTGATGTGGAGGGTACAGACATTTTTCGTTGTGCTTTAGCTGTGTACTAGGCTGGTCTTTAGCTTGTTGTAGAGTTGACGTACAGCTAAACATACCAATACCGATGGACTTCTCCGTCATCGTCATGCGATTTTTGTAAAAATTCGATGTTCTTTTTGACACGCAACCTAAACTCGAGCTATAGAGCAAGTAAGAAATTATAAATCCTTAAAAAAAATAGGTAGTGTTATGCTTCTATTTTGAAAATTCTTCAACTAAATTGAGGCGAGTTTTTTCCAGGGAAATATCATCAATTTTACCCTGAAAAATAGATTTATGAAAATTATTTATGATTATAGAGTATCATAAGCAGCAAAATATCCGGGAGAGATTTTATGCTCCATGGAACTTTTATATCTGGACTACTAGGAACCAACTTCACGATGGTTCCACTTATAAAAAAAAAATCGATACACTAGCGGCAATTGCCCAGCAAACGTAAAACTACATAAATAACCAGTGAAATATGTATGTACGTAATAGAAGTACTTCTTTTCCACTGAAAAAAAGATAGGGGCTCGGAAAGAAGCTCAGTTTATAGCTCCTATACATGAGATTACATGAAGCAGCTATCTATTTCTAGCATGCGAATGTGGGTAGTGAATTTCCCCTCCTTAAATTTTATCGACAAAGGTACTTCAAATGTATATCAGCGAAGCACTACTTTAAGTACTTCTAATGTTTATTCGCCAATAGTTTCTTAAACCATAGCGAAAGCACTGAAACTTGTGTTTTTAAAGTACTTTTATACTAGGTTTTTATTAGAGCCGAAATGAGGTAATTTCAAAATTTGGCAAAAAATTGCTGATTTCATTTGATATCTCATTTCATTTTGAATTTGGAATGGCAGTTAGCCGTTTATTTTTGTTGTTTTCTCTTTCTGTTTTATGTTGTTGAGTATAGTGTATTGATATTTTCATACAAAAGCTTTTAAGAGCTTTTGAAACTGATTCCCGCTGGATGCATTCACCTAATTTTCAATCTAATTTCGTGCAAATGAGGTAGAAATTACCTCATTTCGAAATGTGATTTTGTATAGGAAATTAGGTAATTTCGGAACTCATTTGGAAATTTGCAACGAATTTACATCATTTGGCCCAGTGAAAACGGCATATTATGCGTATACATTTTATCGGTTATTTCCGTACTACTGCAATTACTGAGTTCTCGAATCTAGAAGTACGGATATAACTGGTGAAACTTGTACGTAAAAGAAGTAGTTTGTTTCTTCTGAAACTGAGCCTTTTGAAATTATATATGAAATAAATTTATATGATAAATTGAATTTTACGAACAGTTTTACTAGTTTTGATGAAAACTGTTTGTTAAATTCAATTGTTCATATAAATTTGTTATCATATTATGCAATTTAAAAAAGGATTTAGTTTCATTAAGGACAAATTCACCAGTTTATTGCGAGTTTTATCAAAATAAATAAAAAAATTGTTCAGAATTGAACAATTTGCTGTATAACAATCTCAAAATACACGACGATCGTCGAAAATGGTTTCCTTGACCCTGATGAATCTGAAATACAGTAATAACAATAAATTATAAAACACTAATAAAAACATTTGTATTTTTTATTTAAATTTAATTACAATAATTAAATCGCCGATAAAATATTTGTTTTCGTTTGTCATGTTGTCCACATACGAAACCAGATAAAACTTTGTGCATCGTATACATCGCACTCTTTCTTCCCTTTTACGATAGAAGAGTTTAATTTTTTTTTTTAGGAGAAACAAAAGTACTTTTTTTGAGGGGAGAGTTTTTGGTAAATAAAGAAACACATACATTTATAGAATGCGTTTTCTTTGTGGTTGTGTTTCAAGGCAAACTACTGAGTTTTGGTTTGCAGGGTGGCGCAAAGCAGAAAACATGGTGAAACTTTTGACGTTGACAGCGTTTACATTAGTCGATGTTGGCCGTACATTATAACAACAAAAGTGTAAATGATAAAACAGTACAATGAACTAAGGACGAATTGATGTTCTCCAAAACGATTTTTTAATTTTTACTTGCGATATAGGTACAATGGCAAGTTATGGATACGTAAAATAAATGGAACTGGAAATATTAATATTACTTCCATCAAAATATCTGGAGCGAAGGGTGTTTTTTTGAGTGAAAGGGAAGAGTCAATTACTACTGCCAGTAAACCCATTTCAAACATGGTATGTTGGAGAAAGTTGGTAGAAATGTTTTATCTTTTGTTAGAACCAAGCATCAAAGGATCTATGCAAATATATTGGTTCCAGGGGTGTTTTTTTAAGGCAAAAGGAAAATATGGGTTTAACTCAACATTTTGTTTTTATGTAATCGAGGTACAAATATATAATATGGTAGATGATTTTGAAGTACCTATTTATTAACGCTAAATCCAATTAAAGTAAAATTAAGACGGTACAATCACCATTAAGAAAGTAATCGTCGTTTTAATAGAAAAATGAATGCATTTTTTGAATAGAGCAGATAAAACATTTACTCTCAAAAACCACCTTTCACAATAGATATTTGATTTATCTTTTTTATTCTTGTTCACAATAAAAAGTGAAACATTCCTGCGATTTTTCTCCAACGTACTAGTTCTGGGAGCGGTTAACTGGTCGTAGGTTTACACTTTTCCCTTTCACTCAAAAAAACACCCTTTCACCACAGATATTTTTATGAGCTCTTTTGATTCTTGTTCCTTACGACAAACGAAACATGTGGGCCAAGTTTCATCAGCATACCATTAGAACTTGGTAATATAATGCGCGTTTCATTGAAAATTGAGTCATCATTTTATAAAAGGAATATAACTGTTTTTAGTTTGATATAGTTCCACCTTCCCCTCCCCCCCTATTTGAAAGTGATTAAACAAAAAACAAATAGGTGCATGGATTAAAATGGACTTTGGATATGCTGTAGACACTTGGATATGCGTCGACACTTATCTTAAAATTTTGTGAATATTTATATAATTACCATTATTTTCTGACGAATAAAAACCCTTATCCACTGATGGTATTTTGCGCCCCCAGCACGCAAGGGTGGGGGACGGTCCGAAAAAATAATATATTTCTATGGATTAAAATATTCTTAATCCAATGAGAGTAGTAGCCCGTAGCGTAATGGTTAGTGCGTTCGACTGCCACGCTGGAGGTCTATGCTGAATTTCGTTTTTTAACCTGGTAAGAAGGACATCCTTATATCTCCGCTCTGCCAGTGTTGCCACAGTGGCAACACTTCTTAAAAGTAAATTTAGGATGTGGACTTTTAATGTACTAAAGCTCATACCGTCAGGATGAAGTGCAAGGTTGATGCCCTTAACGCCCTAACTATGTTGATAGTGAAGCTTCTACAAAGTGTTAACTTTATTGTCAACCAAAATTCGTAAAAAAAAAACTTTTCTTTTTTCAAATGTTTAATTTTCATTTTTTTTTTAACACCTTATTTTGAAAACAACTATAAGGGCCACACAGGCTCTAATTAACTAACGCTAATCAACCAAAATTGGATTATTAGCGATATCCATGCTTAGGAACTCAAACTTTGGATTTTTTAAAAACAATTTGATAAACAAACACATTCGACGATTTCCCAGTTCCGATAATCATGGATTAACTCTTCCAAACCAACGCCAAACATTCGACGCGGCTGAGAAACATTCGCAGTTCGTGTGGGCACTCATGTATCTCCATGTAACTAAATTTTGACTAACGAATGTTTCGCCTTAAAGGCTTTCCCAAACCAATGCGAAACATGCGGCGCAACGGAGAAACATTCGTTAGTAAAAATTTATTTTGAGAGCCTTTACCTTACACCGGATCTCTTTAAAGTCCATACTTTGACAGTTCATGTTGTAGTGATGGCCAGTATAACATAATCCTTGCGTTTAGATAGCCTCAGCACATGCAATGCCGATATCTAATCTGGTTTAACTTTTGAACTGAGAATAAAAATTACCTTCAAGCTAAATGGATCCAATACCATGATCTTGGGATAGTAGCCATTGCGAAACAATCGAACATCATCTGTGTTGGCCATCAAGAAGGCTTGAATGTTTTTTGTGTGTTAAAAAATAGTCTTGAGGTTTAATATATAGACGTAATTTTTTTTCTTCAGCTATTTACGTTTTGTAAAGACAGACATACGACGAAGAGAGATTGTTTGTTTTTTCGTCGAGTTTTTTAGATAGTTACACCTCTTTTATAATTAATTTATAATTATAGTGTGAGATTATTATTTTACGCAGTTAAATTTTAATTTTCACTTCTGTTGGAAGAAAAATATACTCGAAGAAAATTGTATCGATTGGTCACTCTCATAAAAAAAAAATTGGAAAATATGAAAATGTCACAAATTCACAAAATGCAGACAATGTTATCATAAAAGAGATGAACAATGTTCGTCTTTACCATAATCTGATTTCTGCATTGTATAATATAATATAATTTCTAGGTGACCAATTCTTTATGTTAATTATTTTATCATAGTCGGGTTTTTTGGTCGATTATCTTCTGGATGCAAATACAAATTATTTATTAATTATTATTTTTAACAAATTTATTCATCTTTTTTTTCCCAACGTTTCGTCGATTTCCACGACTTCTTCAGGGGTTATTATTTTGAAATAAATTTTAAACTGCTATCATCTGTTATTTGCACATATTTTTGAAAACAAATGAATTAACATGAAAAACAATACAATTTAAATAAAACACTGGAGACTAACAAACTTAAAAAAAAAAACATAAAATTACTAAGGAGTAATACACTGTGAAAATTTTATGTTTGTTTTTAAGTTTGTTTAGTCTCCAGTGTTTTATTTAAATTATATTGTTTTTCATGTTAATTTATTTCTTTTTAAAAATAACAGATAGTAATTTAAAATTTATTTAAAAATAATAACCCCTGAAGAAGCCGTGGAAATCGACGACACGTTGGGCAAATAGATGAAATAAATTTGTTTTTATTTGCATCCAGAAGATAATAGACCAAAAAAGCCCACTATAATAAAATAATTAATATAATTTCCTATAATGCAGAAATGAAGTTCTTCTGCATTTAGGTCTTCCCTCTCTATCTAACAAATATAAATTTTGTATGTGCATCCCTTTTTTTAAAGAAATGAAATGCAGAAACATGTAAATCCCCCATAAGGCTCTCCCAAACCAACGCGAAACATTCGGCGCGGCGGAGAAACATTCACCGTTGATGTGGGCACTGTCATTAATCACCATGGAAATAAATTTTTAAAGCCCAATGTTTCTCCGCCGCGTTGGTGTGGGCACTCTCATTTATCACAATGTAAGAAGATGTGTGTGAAATTTAATAAGTACATTCTACTTTTTAATTAGAAAATATTTTTTAACGTTCATGTTAGCAGTAATTCCATAGAACCACTTTTCTATTTTGAACTTTCTCATTATAAGATTAACCGATCAAAATAATTTTGTTTATGCCGATGCTCTTAAATAAAAGTACAAGTAATTTTGCATATACAAATTTTCGAAAAAAGGTTTTTTTTTTATTAAAAACAATACAAATTCAAATTTTATATGTACATAAATAATTATTTTAAATTCGCGCTCCAAATTTTGTTCTCAAAAAATGTTATCGGTTTTATCATTTACGCCTTTTTTATTCCGCGTACGACCAACAAGTAATTTACACGGAGCATAACACGACGTGTCAAAAATGCAGCTTTTATTAGTATGGTAGTAGATGGTATTAGTTTCTATTATAAAAAATGGGCACTCGTAGCTTACAACTTTAACGTAGCTTGAAATAGACAATGTACATATTTATTGGTTCCATAACATTATCATTAAAAACATGTTTTAGAAAAAACAATTTAAAACATAAATGATTACTATGAATTTTTATAAATTAGTTATTTTAATAGCTAAAACAGATAGAGCTCAAAAAAAAGTATGCCACCTGATTTATTTAATAAATATGGATTTATGAAAAAAAAAATTAAAAAATCGTTAGAGCGGTTTTCTTTAAATTATTTTTTTATATATAAGAAATCCTGAACATTTTTTAAAACAAAATTTGGTATTACAACTTTTAGTTTTCAATAAAATTAAATTTTTCACAAAATTTAAAAAAAAAAACCATAAGCCCGTTTTCATGATATTGAAATTTCAAAAAAAAAATATCAATATATTTTTAAAAATCCAAAAATTATTTTTTCGAAAATTTGTATATGCAAAATTCTTAAAATTGTAAGCGACCTTTTGTATACAAATTTTGGTTGAAATCGGTGTAGTAGTTAACGAGAAATTTGAAAACCAAAAAATCGGTTGTATGACAGGTACCGTTTATAACCGTTATAAATTTTTTTTTCTACCAAAATATTTATTTTAGTAATTTAAGTACATCGTTATTTACCCCAGTCAACAAAGACTCAAAATTATAAAATAAATGCAAATAACAGTGCTCTCTCGATTATTTTTTTATATGGTAGGGGTTACCCCCAGGTATAACATACTCAAAGTCCCCAGCCCAGGGCCGCGAGCTAAACTTAGGAGGGGGGGTTAAAGGTACCCCTTTTTAGATTTTCGCGAATATTGGCACAACCTAACATGTTACCGCAAAAGTCTGTACTACATAATTAGAGACAAATAAATTGTCTATAAAAAAAGTTATGTTCATATATTCGATAGGGTTAATACTAAGGAATATGCGGGGGGTAGAAAAGTCAACAAATCTGAAAAAACCTGTTATTGCTTTGATATTGAATGTTTTCTGACCAATTTACTTGGAAAAAACAAAAAAGGTAAATACATATTCATTCACTGTTATTTCATCATGAAATAAGGCTGAGAGTGGAGTTATCAATTGCTTTTTTTTCTATATATCTGAAACTATTCGAAAAAGTTGATGTATACTAAAATAGGCAAAATTTAAATAGCAAGAGTTGTTTTCATATGGCGCCAAAAAATGGTAACGTTTTTTTTAAAGGAACATAATACAAAATGTATTTTCCATAGAGGGGGGTTCTTTCTCCCCCCCCTTTAGAGAGAAAATTACCTTTTTCGAAAGCCATAACTCCGTTCTTTTATTTTATTTTCAAATCAAGTTATTGATGTCCATAGTTTTTGTAAAAAAATAATTTCAAACTCAAAATTTAAAAAAAAAAAAAAAAAAGTTGAAAATTTCGTTTTTGATTTTTTTATTTAAATTGTAAAATAAAATGCGGAATAAGCTTTTATTGTTCACTACCCCTATTAATTCTTAATTGAAAACTGAAAACTAAATGGTTCTGTGTCGTCTCCTACTTTTTGAGAAAATTGAAAGTTACGACGACAATTTTTTTGATTTTTTTTTTAATTTTTGTTATTATTAAACTGTGTAGTATTTGATAGTAGTGTTTCTTTGAACTTGAGGGTAATGAATGAATAATTTCTTTGAACCTGCGAAGCAAGCCACCCAAGGTACTGTGATAGTGGTAGAGGGGACCCTAAGGTATAACATACTCAAAGTCCTCAGCCCAGGGCCACAAGCCTTAAAGAGGAGAGGGGGTAAAGGTCCCCTTTTGTAGTTTTTCTTCCATATTTGGGAAACTAAGCATAATAGAGGCAAAGTCAATAAAACATAGTGAAAGAAAATTAAATTCCCTTCCAATAAAAGTTTAGGTCGCGACCCTGGGCTGGGGACTTTGAGTATGTTATACCTGGGGGTATCCCCTACCGTATAAAAAAAAATCCAGAGAGCACTATTTTTTGCAAGCAAAATTCCTTCGTTGACTGTACTATATTGAAAAAAAGAGCCGTTTTTGAAATAAATCAATTTTTGTGTATTGGTTGTATGACAGGTACCGTTATTTTTTGAGCTAAAAAAATTCAATTTCCCCTCTAGGGAATCCCATAAGAACCTTAAGTCCAAAGCAGAGCTGTAAAGTTATTAAATATATTGTGACTTAAGTACTTCTTAAGTACCAATTCCTTGGTAAAGACCGTATGATACTACATTTGTTTCTCATTTTTAATTCATTAAATCATGACTTATTGTCAGCAAAGAGGAAAAGAGGAAATAGTATTTTTTATGAAAAGAACGACATTATGTTTTGACAATTACAATGTCCACAAAAGTAAATATACACCAAAAACTAGTGTTCTCATGAGTCCAGTGTATACTTTTTTTGTAGTCACAGAGTACTTTGAAATAATTTTTAATTTTCAATTTCTGAAAAGTCAAAAAAAAGCTGCCAGAATCTGAAATATGTTCATTTTTAATACATTTTGTTTGACTTTTTTACATTAATGTGGTTATTGTGTACGCGCTCACTCATATCGGTATTTTCAATTATAAATTGTTTGAACTACTCTAGTTCCATTTTTAATGCCTTAAAATGAGAAAAAAAGGTAGTATCATACGGGCTTTAAGGAATTAAAAGTATTTGAAAAAGTTTTTCATTACTTAAGTATTTAATTACTTAAGTATTTATTACAATTTTTTTAAATTCCGTTGTGGCATTTAAGTACAAGTACAATTCCTCGGTACTCGTACTTAAAATTTTCAAGTACAAGTACCGAGGAATTGTACTTGTACTTAAAAATTTTAAGTACCAAGGAATTGTACTTGTACTTGTACTTAAGCTTAAATTATACAGGTCTGGTCCAAAGTTTGAAGAAAATCGCTTCAACCGTTTAGGCTGCAGGTCGAGGTACAGACAGACAGACAGACAGGCAGAATTGCGAGACCCACTTTTATCGCGTTCTCTATCATCGTAATGTTAGGGAAAATTATTATCTCGAATTTTTGTTTTGCACGAATCCTAAACTTGGCCTATACTACGTATATCGCAAGTTAAAATAGGTACGACTGGATGGCACGAACTTTAACGTAGCTAGAAATTGATGATGTACAAGTACATAGGTATTGGTTCCAAAATATTATGATATCATTAAAAAAAATTAAATAAATTATTACTATAAATTGCTATAATTTTATTATTTTAATGGCTTTGAAAATAAAAGCTCAAAATCAAGTATTCCATCTGATTTGTTTGATAAATATGAATTTATGAAAAAAAAAACAAAATAAATAAAAAATCGTTGGAGCGGTTTTGTTAAAAATATTTTTTTTATATATAAAATTATTCGCTCATTTTCAAAAATAAAATCTGGTATGCCAACAATTAGTATTTAATAAAATACAATTTTACACAAAATAAGAAAAAAATATTCACTATCCCGTTTTCAAGATACTGAATTTTCAAAAAAAAAAAAAAATTCAATATTTTTTTAAAAAATCCAAAAATTATTTTTTTGAAAATTTGTATATCCAAAATTATTTGGATTGTGAAGGAGCTCTTGTATACAAATTTTGGTTGAAATCGACCAGCCGTCAACGAGAAATTTGAAAAGAAAAAAGTCGATTCTATGACAGGTACCGTTATTAACCGTTATTGGTAAAATTTGTTTTCATGGAAATATTGACCATACCTTAAATAGTAAACCCACACCTTTTTATCAAAATTCTTGGAGCTAGTTTCGAGAAAAATATTTTTTTCATAACGGGTTTTCAACATTTGTATGGAAGGTACCGTTATTTAGGAACAAGATTTTTTCAAGTATTCTACAAAATAATAAGAAAATATTTTTCACCTAGTTTTGAAAATATTTAGTTTTCAAAAAAAAGATTGATTTCTTTTTTAATTTTCAAAAAATTGAATTAATTGAATTTTCTAATACTTTTCATATTTATTGTTATTTATTATTGAAACTCTTATTTAGAAACAAGATTTTTTTCAAGTATTCTACAAAATAATAAGAAAATATTTTTCACCTAGTTTTGAAAATATTTAGTTTTCAAAAAAAAAAACTTGATTTCTTTTTTAATTTTCAAAAAATTGAATCAATTGAATTTTCTAATACTTTTCATATTTATTGTTATTTATTATTGAAACTCTTATTTGTCTAACCCATTCAATAATTACAAAAAATGGGCTAACATCGCAAAGCGCGATGTAATTCTGGAGTTTTGAATTGTTGTTTACAATAATGTTACTACTTTTTAGGAGTCTAGGCTGAAGTGGCAAGAAGGTTGAAGGAGGAAGGAGTCTAACGTGAAGTCTGCTTGAGACCTACCCCTAGGGTAGGTCCCCGAGGGAAGGCGCAGTAAAGAAAGGCCGCGAAACCAGTGGTGCGGGCAAGTGGAAGAAGACCTCAACCAACTTGGCGTGCGAAACTGGAAAAGGCTAGCTAGGGACAGAGCTGGCTGGAGAAGGCCACCATAAGTATATCCCAGGAATTATTTATTAATGCTACGGAGATATAATTTAGTAAGGCGGCTGTGCTTGATCAGCCTAGCAGATATTGCGATTTGAAGTCTCTGAACGTATTGGTACTGAATTTAAAGTGGGATCGAAAATCGTCTGAGTTTCATGCTGTAAAAAGGTGGAATTGCCCAAACTATGAGAAAGAAATATCTTCCGGATCACACTTTAGCGATTAATAAATTTCAAAGTTCTTATCATAAAATTTGTATGTGAAATTCAAAATTGCAATGGTCGACTTCCTAACTTTAAAGCTATAAGAACTTATATTTTTAGAGCTTTTTTATTAGAGCTCCAAGCAAACTAACTTTTCATGGTTTCAAGAAGAAAAAAAAGAAAAAAAGATTCTAATTTGACCCATACCCATTTAGAAAAAAATTATTTAAAAGCAACTTACTTAAAGCAAGATGACGGGGCAAGAGAAAGCAGGTCATCATCCAAACAATTTTCAAAATCCAAAAGAGAGTCATCAAAATCTTTTTCAATTTCAAGCAAAGACATTTCTTTTACAACTTCTTCTCCTTTGATCTTAGGTTTATGTGACGTGTTTTTTGAAATATCTCCAATTCCTGGAGAATCACTAGTCGATTGCAATATTTCTCTTTTATCACATTCGATGGCAAAATCTGTTATAGTATTTTTGGGTTGATTAAACGAACTATTATGGTCAGATGTTGTGGCGGCCCCATGTGGCTTCATACTAAAAGCAACAATACCATCTGAAATTTTGACCCTCTGTGGAGTAGAACAAAATAAGTCTCCTTCTTCAATATCTAGAGATGGCATACTACGGCAAGTGCTAAAAATGACGTTATTACTCTCTTGGGTCTTTGTCAAATCCAAAGCATTTGGATTGATTTCTTTTGAATTTACATCCAAATGTTGTGTAGGTTGTGTTAAGTTGTCAAAGGTTTTTTTTGTTGAAATATCAAACGGAATAGGTTGAGCAGCTGCGTCTCCCTTAGGAGGTTGATTATTCTCAACACCTAAATTTATAGCATTATGTTGTTGCAAGTTAAGTGATGCCTCCTGGGTATCCGGCGTACCGTCCAACACACGGGCTATAACATTATTTCCAATATCAAGCGATTGATTATCAATGAAGTTTACCTGAAATAATAATTTAAAAAAACTTTTAATATTTCGATTTGTTATTCTGTCTTATTATGTATGTATACTGTAAATATAACGCAATGTGAAACTTTTTTACATGGTGAATTTACATTACATACATAATTATATCTTTATTTCATTTACTTTTCATGAAATTTGCAAATAAAGATATGCACATAGTAAGTCCACAATTCAAATTATGTTGTAGTAGGTTTTAATATTTTGTTGTTTTTTTACAATTTAATTGTCTGTGAAACAAATTTATTCTGTTTTGTTTATTGAATCAAGGCGGAACATATTATTTTTCTTCAAAAATACGAATTTCAATGAAAACAATCTAGCTAATTTTTCGATTTATCGGAGATTATTTTCTTTTAGTTGAGCCGATTTGTTAGGCATTTATTTTTTGTTCGATTTTGTATGTCGGGTTTTGTTAAATTTTCTTTCTTAAATTTTTTAAATTATCCATTTAAGTTGAATTCAGTTTAGTTTTTAAAACAATTGAAAAGTGACTAGTGTCACCATTCTCTCAGAAATGCATGGATGAATTTTGGCTCCACATATTCAATAACAAAAATTCCTTATTAAAAAAGGTTTATTCAATAACTTACAGCGAAAAAATGAATAAACACAAACAGAGAAAAATATAGTTTGTTCGCTTAATTCATTTAGTTCTGGGAGTTAAGCATATCCAAAGCCGACCTACTTTAACCCTAGTTTACGAATTGGTGTTCGCGCGAACCCCAGCGCAGGTTTGAATGCTTGTAACTTTTGCGTAAATCATGTTTTCGACCTGGGATGAAGAGTAAGTGAACGAAATTCATTTTTCTTTACGTTTTTTTTTGTGTTTTTTGCATCAAAGTGATTTTATATAATTTTCTATATTTTTTTCTAGAAAAAACGTCACTAACATGCTCAAAATGGACAAAAAATTGAACTAAACTCATACTTTATTTGAATATATAATAAAATACCAATAGATGGTGATTTACAAAATGAAGATATAATAATATAGAAACAGTCATTCACTCTGGAACCGGTGGTAGTTCTGGGAGACATTCTACGCAGACGATGTTTTTGTGTCATATACAACAGTTTTTTCTTCAAACATCACATGGGGTTTTGCTCTTCGTGTCATCTGCTCTTGGACAAATGTGGCACCTGGTCAGATAAAGACATCGCAACTGTCAACTTAGTCAATAATAAATAGAGACAATGCATCAATTCGTAAATAATGAACAATTAGATGTGCATAAAAACTTTGGGGTTCGCGCGAACCCCAAGTTCGGTTATTGCATTATTTTGTGCGCCGTAAACTAAGGTTAAATTGACGGCTCAATAAAGAAAATATGGTACTTGAAAAAAGGCACTATACACTCATTCTATTTGCGAAAATTAATAGTAATTCATTCTATGGTATCAATCGTCGTCGTGTTTCTCTTTCATATTTTAGAAAAAAGTCGATCTTTTTATTTACGTAATTAGGTACATATTATATTTATGATGATATCAATATATTAATACGTAAAGGTGTTTTCTACCCGCACCTTTTTGAATGTCTTAATGGCAACATATTATATTTTTGTTTGCTTTTTTTCAAAGATATGGGCAGTCACTCTACGGCAAACTTATTATTTTGTTTATATTATTCCGTTAAGGCAGTTAAATTATTGTTTTTATAGTTTTTCGCTTCTACACCCCCTGACCGCGCTTGCAAACTCACCCCGCCACCATCACTTTTCGTTTGTGCAGCGAATTCAATATTCCAACCTTCCAATAGACGTCAGTGCAGTGGTAAGCAAGCACAAAGAAAAACCGAAAAAAAACAACAACGACACGATTTTTAGCTCACACAGCCAGAGTAGAAACGATTATTATGAATGATCAGTATGCTTTGGGCATGCAATGGGGACGGTCATGGTGGAGTGTACGGTATTTTGCAGGGCATTACAACAACAATTCATGTACGTTGTTCAGTGGGTTAGAAGCCAGTGTTGCCGAAAGTACTCCCATAGGAGTATTGTACTACTTTCAACACCTTTGTACTCCCGTACTCCTCCTTTCACATTGGTACTCCCATTTTGTAAAGACCTAAAATATCCTACACTTGCAGCAAAGTGTAATGCCAACCTCAATAAATTTAATTCACTTTAAATTAAATGTAAATTTGACAGCTTCAAAGCTATTTCTTTTTCGTTGGCTTCATGCAATTTTTTTCTGCCAGTATTTCGTTATTTATTTTATTGTTACTTGAGATTGTAGTTTGGTGGTTCTGTTTTTTTTGATTGAACTTCGTGAATTTGTATGTGTAGTTCAATAAAATGAAAAGGTTTGCTGAATTAATGCTTTCTTTCTTTGTAAGAATAATTCAAAGTAATACTACGTGTCTACCTAACGATAATCCGGATTATAAAGAGTAGATTAAAAATTAATCTTGAAGTGTTTTCACAAGAGAAAAAAATATTAGTTTGACGTTTTCACTCTGAATTGCCATTCAAAAGTCGATATGACAAGAGTAAAGCAAAATAATTGCAAACAAGGATTTTTCTCCGACAACACTAAAAAGAATCTTTTTTATTAAATTATATAGAGAATGGTCACCAGTGTTGCAGGGGAAAAATATTAGAAGGTAGTACTGCAGCCAAAAAAGGGGAGTATTTTGAATCAGACATTTTTTTGTCTTCAAAAATAAGTGTGTGCACAATTTTTTTCTTAACCTTTATTTAGAAAAAAAAAATCATCAAAAATAAATTCAGTACAAAAAAATTACATAAATAAACAAATTATTAGTTCTACTAAGAAAAGTAAGAAAATATCTCTTTAATTATAGAACCTGTCTTGTGGCAGATACCTTAATTCATAGTTATATTAGTTTTAGAATAAAAATAAGGAACTTAATTGTAACCTGCAAGTGTAAGATATTCTAGGTCTTTGAAAAAATAGGAGTACGAATATGAAAGGAGGAGTACGGGAGTGCTATGGTGATGAAAGTAGTAAAATACTCAAGTAGATTTGAAGAAAACATTGCAGTAGATGAGAAAAAGCGTAGTAGATTTCAAAAAGAAGTTTCATTTTACATAAATCCATATACAAATCATATACAAAAAGAAAACTTGACATATGCTTTGTTAAATTAATCTTGTGTTACTATTGTGGTAGAAGTTCATTTTTTTAATGTAAAGTCTGGGCTCCCATACTTACTTAAGAATAAGAATAAGAAGTTATTCAGTTTCTATTATTTAACTGTAAAAGAACTCATACAGTGCCAAAAAAGTAATTTATTACTATATTTAATTTAAGTAGATTTGGCCTATTTTGGTTAGATTGAAGTAGGATGAAGCATTAATTTTATCAAAAGAAGTAGATTTCAATATATTGGCAATGGTGCGAAGTAGCAAGTAGTTTTAAAAATAATTTGAAAAAAAGAAGTAGATCTACTTCAATTGAATTAAAGTGGTACCACTGGCCATGTTCAACGAATAGTATTATTTTTTACGTTTACTGTGCTAATTTTGAAAACTTTTGTTTTTGCTAAATTGGCTCTAGTATTGGAGATTTTTAAAAATAACTTGATATTGGTTCTAGATACAAAAATAAATTATACCATTTTGAAATCCGCATCCAGGACGCATATTCTAAAAATAGTTGGCCACTTAGGTATTCATTCAATTTTTCTTACCAGAGATGATTTAACTTTTTCAAAAATTAGTTTCTTTCACATTTTGCATCGGAAATCAAAGTTCAATAATTTTTTTCTCTAAGAGTTAAAACAGTTATTATAAATTCTGTCTTCTTTTGTTTTGGCACAAACAATGTTAAATATTGCTACGAAAAAAAAAAACGGTGGAATTCATTCACTTGTAGTCGTGGTATTCAAAAACGTAAAGTTACGCAAAAAATAATGCACGGAACAAAAAAATGCACATATCTTTTCTTGTTTCCAACATGACCGTCCTCATTGCATGCCCAAAGCACACTGACCATTCATAATCGTTTCTACTCTGGCTGTGGCCAGTGGTACCACTTTAATTCAATTGAAGTAGATCTACTTCTTTTTTTCAAATTATTTTTAAAACTACTTGCTACTTCGCACCATTGCCAATATATTGAAATCTACTTCTTTTGATAAAATTAATGCTTCATCCTACTTCAATCTAACAAAAATAGGCCAAATCTACTTAAATTAAATATAGTAATAAATTACTTTTTTGGCACTGTATGAGTTCTTTTACAGTTAAATAATAGAAACTGAATAACTTCTTATTCTTATTGTAAAGTAAGTATGGGAGCCCAGACTTTTCATTAAAAAAATGAACTTCTACCACAATAGTAACACAAGATTAATTTAACAAAGCATGATTTGTATATGGATTTATGTAAAATGAAACTTCTTTTTGAAATCTACTACGCTTTTTCTCATCTACTGCAATGTTTTCTTCAAATCTACTTGAGTATTTTACTACTTTCATCACCATAGCACTCCCGTACTCCTTTCATATTCGTACTCCTATTTTTTCAAAGACCTAGAATATCTTACACTTGCAGATTACAATTAAGTTCAAAATTAGCACAGTAAACGTAAAAAATAATACTATTCGTTGAACATGGTAGATTTTTGATTGATTGCCTGTCTTTATAATATTGTCCTTATGATAAATCCAAGCTTTTAACTTTTAGGGCCCAATACAACATTACTAAAAATGTTAACAAAGTGCAAAAAACGGATAAATTTACGAACTTGTTTTAAAGTATACCTGGTCTATTGGGCCCTTACAAAACCATATTTCGCACTTGCGCTTTTAGTTTATTTGTTATTTTCTTTAAACAAATAGTCTTTTGAATTTTGAGCCAACTTTCAAAAATCTACCATGTTGAACGCATGATATTATTTTCACGTTTAATTTGCTAATTTTTAAAACATTTGTTTTTGCTAAATTGAATCTCGTGTTGCTTATTTTTACCAATAACTTCCTATTGGTTAAAGATTCAATAATAAATTATACCATTTTGAAATCCGCATTTAACGCGCATATTTTAAAAATAGTTGGCCACTTAGGTATTCATGCATTTTCTCATACCAGAGATGATTTAACTTTTTCGAAAATTAGTTTCTTTCACATTTTGCATTGAAAATCAAAATTCAATAATTTTTTTCTCTAAGAATTCCAATAGTTATTTATTATAATTTTTGTCTTCTTATGTTTTGGCACAATGTTAAATATTGCTACGAACAAAAAACGTTGGAATTCATTCACTTGTAGTCGTGGAATTTAAAAACGTAAAGTAACGGAAAAAAAATAATGCACTGAACAAAAAAAATGCACATCTTTTCTTGTGGTTGGGATAGATTTTTTTTATAAGTTTTCAGGACGGTCATAAAGTCTACTATTAAGCATTCTAAGGTTATCCATTATTTACTCGACACTCTGTATGTAAGTAATAAGTTGCAACATCAAAAGACCAAGTTACGAAAATTGAAGGGTTGATGAATTCTGAAAGTTTTAATGTTTCTTGATTTCGCTCTATAAGAGATGTTCTTGGGCATTCAGTTAGTATGCGCTGGACTGAAGGTTGGTTTCACAGTCAGCGCATATTTCTTGTGTTTCACCGTCGAAGTAATGTCTCCTGTTGAAGAGGGCTTTTACCGATTGAATGCATAAAACTTTTCCGCATTCGAGTCGGTAAAGCCCTCTTCAACAGCAGACACTACTTCAACGGCGAAACAAAAGACATTTGCGCTGATTTTGAAACCAACCTAAAGGTGCAGCATATAATAACTTATATATGCCCAAGATCCTCTCTCATGGAGCGAAACGAAGAATCATTGAAACTTTCAGAATTTATCAACCCTTCAACTTTCGAATCCATCAAAAACATCAAACTAGCTACCTCTCTCC
Source organism: Melangyna quadrimaculata (assembly GCA_949320155.1). Taxonomy (NCBI): domain Eukaryota; kingdom Metazoa; phylum Arthropoda; class Insecta; order Diptera; family Syrphidae; genus Melangyna; species Melangyna quadrimaculata. The sequence goes on from OX439484.1 coordinate 103,927,316, forward strand.
ATCATAAATTCAACGATATATAACCCAAATTCATTTACATTATGCAACATAAAAACCTTTGCTTATAATATTTTTCTCTAACAAATGATTGTAAACTTTACAACAATAAAACTATGTGAAATCTAATTTTAAATACGGTATTATAAGGCTTTCAGTCCAAATGTCTTAAATTAAGAAATATTGTAAATTTATTTTATATATAAAATAAATCTTAACCAGCCTACCCGTGCGAGACCTCCCGCACAAAATTCTGAAAATTGAAATCCGTTATCCGCCAAAGTCCCGATCTACATTGGCCGATTTTTCCAGTGCCGATTTTTAACTTCCCATTGGAAGTTATTGTAATTGATGCGATTTGTCGAATGGAAATTTTTGACATATCTTCGCGTTTTGAGGTCTCTAGAATCGTCGTTTTTAGCAAGATGTCTGTATGTGTGTATGTACGTACGTTCGGGGTACTTTTTTCGTCCACTATATCTCGAGATTTATTTGGTGTTTCCACTGCACAAAAAGAGGATTATGACCAAACATTTAAATGGTGTTTCATTTTTTTGATATGAAGTGGAAGTGAGATATAGTGTTTATCTACATTTTCATCTGTCAATAAACGAAAATGGTGTTTAAATGGGTCGTATCCACAATCATTCACAAAAAAAAAAAGTTTGTTTGATTTGACAAAATAATGTTTCCAAGAAGATTTGAATGAGTTTTATTTGAAATCTTCATTTGAGGAGTATAAAATTTGTATGATAAATCTTCGAGATTTCAAGGAGATTAGTGATAATCTTGATAAATCTCGGTTCATTGTCTGGTGGAAAAGTAGTAATACATACATATATTCTATTTACATAAATAAACACTTTTGTTCATGTCTTACTTCATGAATACACTGTTCACGAAAAAACGTACGTACTTTGGGGTTGTTTTGTGAAAAAATTATCAGTAAAAATAATTAAAAATGTTTTTTATCACTTATTTCTCAAATAAATATAGATATGTACACAACGTACTTATATGAAATTAGGAAACAAATTTCAATGCAATCATTTTTGTTTAAATCGTTTTTTGCTACAACCGAGAAGCATTGTGGTTGGTTGCCAAATCAGAAACGTCAAAGTTCAACCAGAAAAACTTTTGAAGTTTTCTTTACTGCTTTCGTTACTTTCTTCCCTCTACATTTCTACACCCTTCACCTAATCTGTGAAAAAAATCGAAAGACGAAACAACCGAAAAAATAAATCGTGTAATCGTGGTCTTATTGTTATTCCGTCAACTTCAAGTGATTCCTTGCCTTTAATTCCATGCACACCACAATATATTGAACACACCTAATTTGCACGATTGGAAATTGGAATGATTGTTTTGAAAGTTCATTGAAATTTGAAGTGTTCATTTCCATTGGAATATTATAATATTTATAAAGCTAGTTTTTATAAATATTTATATATATATATAAATATTATATATATATATATATATAAATATTATAAATATTTATAAAATAGAACTATAACTCTCGAAGTCCTTGGGAAATTTCGATTGTTTTGACGAGCAACCCTTAAAATCGGTTCAGTAAGTTGGCTGAAAAACAGTCACGTACAACTGAAATAATATATATGATTTTAATCTTAATAATATTATAAATGTGAAAGTGTGTTTGTGTGTCTGCTTGTTCCACTATATCTAAGAAAATACTGAAATGATTGAATGAAAATTTGTGGAGCGAGAGCTTGGATTTATAGAATGAACATAGGCTAATTATTAATTTTCCAAAAATTAAAATGGGGCAACAAAAAAACAATTAATATGCAAAAAAATGGGGTTAAAATGGAAATGGTGAAGCTATACGCAATATCTTAGACTATAAGATAGACATTAGTTAATGGAGATGAAATGTTTCGTTTTCATGATTCATTCTAGACTAATTTCAACAGTTTTTGTTGGGCACCAGTGCATTAAGTAAACCCGCTTCGTGGGTTCTGAGACTCTTTAACTCTTTTTTGGTTTGTTGATACCCCCAGTTTCACAGTGGGAGTTTAAACTTAAGATCAGCTGAACCTTAAACCGAGATTATATTTCTTGTTTAACTCGTCCGGTTTCACAGTGAAATCTGATCTTAAGATCAGTTGAACTTCGTTTAACTAGATTTTATGGAAAAGAGTTGGCAGCAGTGTACGTTTTTGCTTCGCCAAGTGACGTATTGCCAACAGTACTTAGCTTTCCTTGTCTATTCTTTCTCTTTCTGAAGCAAAGAACACGCGAAACAGCAACAATTATTTTGGGTTGTTGATAATCTGTCGACATTTTTTTTCATATAATAATAAAAAAATGGAAAATAAACCAAAAATTGTGTAAAAAAAAGAGAAATACCAACTTTTCAACAGCCGACAAAGATTTGCTGATGGAATTGGTTATGAAAAATAAGTGAATAAATTCCGTAATGTATTATGTATAGCGGTCCCGAACGTTGAACTTAGGTTTAAACGGAACAATTCTGTCGTTATCTTAAACTACAAATTGAACTCAGTTCAAGGTTTAAACGAAACTGTGAAACTGAATAAATTGTTGAACTGAAGTTTAACTAAAAGTGGAGTTTAAACTTCCCTTGTGAAACTGGGTATGTATGTTTAATGGTCGGGACGGTGCCAATGTCAACATTTTCTTGGACCTTTGGTGGACGGCCTATTAAATGCAGATCACCAGAGGTACTGTTGTCCAAAAAAAAGTTTAAAAATGTTCGGAATGAATAATGAAAACAAATCGTTTCCAAACCCTACAAAAGAAAAAATCTTGATAAATCGATTTCGTTGTTTGTAGGTTCAATATTTTTCAAAGAAAAAACTAAGGAGCATAATTGATATGGAACAATATTGAGAGATGTGGGTGCTAAAATTTGCAAAGGGGGAAATGCAATAAAAGACACAATTTATGCACAATAAGGTCCCAAAGGTTCTGGAATGCATACAAAAATATGCCTTGAAGATCATAAAATAAGTCTTTTGTCATGCCCCTCCCAAAATTCAGCCCTTTATTATTCGGAAAATGTATGGGTATTGTTAGTAGTCTCTGGTACCGAATTTTCGAAAAATGAAGAAGATTTGTAGACCAAAATACAAACATCTTGGTAAGTTAGGACAATAACTACTTGGCCCCAACTAATAATGTCAATCGTGAAAAAGAGGATTGTGCGGAATGATACAAAAGAAAAGTAAGATTCTGCTAAGGATTTAGCAAAAGAAATAATCAATTTACTAATGTTTTTTAAGTAGTAATATTGTTTTGTCCCCTTATAGGCTATTGAATAGACCGGAATTTTAAGGGAAGAAAGGGACAATTGCGTTAACGGGTTTTTATTATTGATTATGTTTGTGTGGAACTTATGCTAGGTTTCCACTTGTCATTGAAAAGACGCAAATTGACAAACTTTCCAAGACAGGGTGAGTTATAGTTGCTCGCTACTACTACTTTCTTTGCTTTTTGTGTTGGTAAAAGCCACCCTGGAAAGTTTGTCCTGGAAAGTTTGTCAATTTGCGTCTTTTTAATGACAAGTGGAAACCTAGCTTACTTAAAACACAAAATTCGCTTAAATTCATCTATTCATCCATGGGCACACTGCTAATTTTTCAATATTGTCGCTATAACTCGAAAACTGAGCCGAATTTGTGAATTAAACTTTCAAAACTTTTTTTAGGAAATTAGATTTTCTATCAAAATTGGCAGTTTAAAAAAATTTATAAAAAAATTTAAGTAGGGAAATTTGCCAAAAACTGACCTAAAAAAATCTAAAAATCACTAATTTTAATTTTCTTTACGAAATTGCTCATAACTTTTTTGGAACAAAGGTTTGTGCGAGATATATCAGAATGAAACAGATAAGTTGCTCAAGCCTTTAATATGACGGATCAAAATTTATTTTGGATGGAAATTGGCGAAAATCATATATATTATTTCAGTAGTACGTAACCATTTTTAAGCTAACATACTGAACCGATTTGTATGGTTGAGTTGTCAAAACAATCGAAATTCCCAAAGGACTTCGACAACTATATGTAGTTTTATTTTATAAATATTTATAATTTAATTAAAAACTCTCTTTAAAAATATTATAATATTCCAATGAAAATGAACACTTCAAATTCCAATGAACTTTCAAAACAAACATTCCACTTTCCAATCGTGCAAATTAGGTCTGTTCAATATACTGTGGTGTGCATGGAATTAAAGGCAAGGAATCAATTGAAGTTGACGGAATAACAATAAGACCACGATTACACGATTCATTTTGTCGGTTGTTTCGTCTTTCGTTTTTTTGACAGATTAGGTTAAGGGTGTATAAATGTAGAGGGAAGGAAGTAACGAAGGCAGGAAAGAAAATTTCAAGACCTTTCTGGTTAAACTTTGACGTTTCTGATTTGGCTCTTCGGTGGTGTCAAAAAATGATTTAAACAAAAATGTTTCCGTAATTAAATATACTTATTTATATATATTTGAGAATTAAGTGATCAAAACATTTTTAATTAATTGCACAACTGCACAAGTTGGAACTGCACTGCAGTGAAACTGCGATTCACAATAATTTGTATGAAATTTTATGAAGTTAAGTTGCCGCTTAGTGCGATATATCTCATACAATTTCATACAAACTAGTACCGCCCAATGGTCGAAATTCGACCATTCTCTATATAATAGCTACTTTAATAAACAAGATTCTAACCCTCTGAACAACGTACATGAATTGTTGTTGTAATGCCCTGCAAAATATAGTACACTCCACCATGACTGTCCTTATTGCATGTCCAAAGCATACTGATCATTCACAATAATCGTTTTTCTTTGTGCTTGCTTACCACTGCACTGACGTCTATTGAAAGGTTGGAATATTGAATTCGCTGCACAAACGAAAAGTGATGGTGGCGGGGTGAGTTTGCAAGCGCGGTCAGGGGTGTAGAAGCGAAAAACTATATAAACAATAATTTAACTGCCTTAACGGCAAAATATAAACAAAATAATAAGTTTGCCGTAGAGTGACTGCCCATATCTTTGAAAAAAAGCAAAACAAAATATAATATGTTGCCATCAAGACACTGAAAAAGGTGCGGGTAGAAATCACCTTTACGTATTAATATAATGATGATGATAATGTTTTGCCGCGTCGTGAAGTGTAGTTCCCCTGCAGTTGTGTGCGGTCTAACCTTAAATGTGAATGCAGAATTTATATTTGTTGAACGATATGAATAAAAATTATATTGCAATAAATAGTTTTGGTTTTTTTTTATATACCTAATTGTATTTATGTTAAATTAAATACAACGTGGAAATTAACGGGGTTACTGTTACTTAATAATTCCCACTGGCTCAGGTATCTTTAATACATCCAAATTGAATAAGTCCGAAAGAGAAAAAAGATCTTATCTCTATTTCACTATAATTAAGTGTCAGGCATAATTGCAATTGGAATTGCAATTGGAAGTGTTTATTTAACAAATTCATTCAGAAATTAGGTCTGTTAAATGTATGGTGTGGATGGAAATAAAGTTAATGCACTGGACATTGACGGAACTAAACGGTGCATCAAAAATAATAATTATTATTGCACTAACGTGAATAGCAGTATGGCTTGGGAGATCTTTAAGACTTCCAAATTGAATAAGTCCGCATGTGATAAAAGATCTTCTCTCCATTTCGCGATAATTAGCTGTCAAAGACATAATACCACTGGAAAGTGCAGTAAAAAGAGGAAGATGCATTTTACATAGGTACTTGTGATGGCAAGAAGTCTTCCTCATTTTCAAAGAGAGCGGACGCATCTGCTTATTCCTGGGTGGAGATTTTAGGCAGGTTCTTCCTGTTGTTAGGCACGACAATAGAACAACAATTATTGAAGCAAATATAAAACAATCTCCCTTAAGGACAAACATTGACAAAAGCAAATATGAGGGCAAACGACACGATCCCATTTTTAGTAACTGGCTTTTAAAGTTGGGCAACGGTGAGTTGGAGTGTTGTTCCTAAATAGTGTTTGTCATTCTGGCCTTCCATCTTACAAATTAATGTTTAAAAAAATACGACTGTAAAGCTAAAACGGAATCTAAACGCTAATGAAGGCTTAATCAATGGGGGGAGGATGATAATAACTCAATTAAGTATGTTCATCATAACAGATAAGCGTATTCATACTGAAAGAACTGTTTATTATTCCGAGAATATCATCAACACCATCGGAACCATCTATGCCATTCATTCAACATGACGAGAAAACAGTTTCCCATTAAAATTGCATATGCTATAACCATAAATAAAGTGCAAGGTAAAACATTACAGAGCTGGGTTGCACTTTCCGGATACTGTATTTTCTTTTGGTCAACTTTATCTGGCTTTCTCAAGAGTAAAAAGTTTCTGAAATATTTTCATAACTATAAAAAAGATTGAATCATTACTTCCAATGTTATGTTTAAAGAAGTTTCATAACTTCACTCATCATGTACACATTCTTCACACACATACATCATGATACAAAATTTTGTTGTATCATGCACATACACATACATACATGCATACAATACAATTTTGGAAAATAAAAAAAAATAAGGATTATTGATTGTAATGTAGTAGCCCGTAGCGTAATGGTTAGTGCATTCGACTGTCACGCTGGAGGTCTGGGATCGTTTCCCAGCCTCGTCCTCTCTTCCTCTTGCGAGGAATTGACAAATCCTCCAAGAGTATCACTTGTCACGAATAAGTGCTTCTCGTCTAGCCGTTCGGATTCGGCATACAATTGTAGGTCCCTTCCATTCCTGTCGAAAGGCGCACACAGGAATGGTTGCGAGTTGTTAGTCACTAGGCCCCGGTTCTTCATGAGCCGTTGTGCCACCCGATTTATTTTTATTTTATTGTAATATAGTTGTTATTCATTTCATTCGTCATTTTCATTCACAAAATAAAAACAGAAAAGTCATCCAAACTAAGGAAATATTGTTTCTGGTAATTTAATTAATACAAAATATGACTGAATAAATTCTTTATATAAAATAATAAATAAAAACTTTAAGTTCATCTCTTATTATTATTTTTATACTAAGTTGTGTTAATTAACATCAAGTGCGATCTTACCTTTCATTACATCTACCTTTAAGATATTTGAACAGATCTGATTTCTCATAAATCTGGACAGGCACATTGGCCGCGATCGGGCACGTAATCAAATGTATCTAGATTTGTTCGTGTTGTTGTAATGCCAAATGAAAAACCAGCTGACGAGCCAAACAGCTGATGTCAAAAAGAAATCTAAAGCTATCCCAAAAATGTTTGGATCTGTTTGGATTATACTAACAGCTGACATCTCATCTGTTCATTTTCTTGGTTTTGTGTGGTTTGGTTACGTTTCCGTTTTTGGTCGTTCGAAAACATATCTATCCCAGTTGCTATCTACAAAAAAATGACCTGAAATGGTAAAAAAAGTCCTGCACACTTTTCTTTCGGAACTTGTTAGAGGGGGTCATTAGGCATCTTTGTATTTTTTGTAGGGAAAATTGCACCCTGCGAAAGCCGCCATCTTGGATTTTCTCACACTAGTTTCTAATAATAGCAAACAAAACTTTAAACATAAAAAATGTATTGAAAAACAATGGCAGCACTTACAATCTCGTGCTATATCTTTTTTTAAAGCCAAATATCCATTCTTTTATTTTGTGTTTAAAAAATTTTCTTTTAGTGAATAGTTTTTGAAAAATAAATTTAACTTAAAATTTTGAACAAAAAAATATATATTTTTTTTTAATTTTTTTTTTGTTAATTTTACGTAATTAAGTTATATTTTTGATTTTAATATTCAACGCCTTTAATAATTTTTAGCCGATTGCTGAAAACTGGGTGGACTTAAGTGCTTTAACTCCTTAGAAAATTGAAAATTACGAAAACTACTTAAGTATTTCTTAAAAACATGTTGTTTGTGTATTTAGTCTTTAAACTTGGGATCTTTGAAATTACGAGAATTTTTATGTGCTTTTCTATCGGAGTCTATTGTTTACCCTCTCCTCTACTTAGGTCCTGATCTTATATTCATTCTACGTTTCACATTAAGTGCGAGGGGGTTAATCAACATCTTGGTATTTAAACAATATTATGCTACGGCTTTAGCGTATTTTATTGGGAAGATCACGATGAACAATATCTACCTGCATCTACACAAACAAAGCCTAAAAGCTCTCACATAACAACGTGAAAAATTCAGCGCGACAACGACAAGAATAGACAAAAAACTGCACTGACACCAAACTTCTACCATCATATTACTTCATTCTTACAATGAAAAAGTTGGTTCTTACTCGTTTCCCGACTGGGAAACAGAGCGAGCAGGAGCGTTGATGTTATTGCTCACCTGTTTGCGTGTGTTATTTCTGTTTCCACAGTGTTGACAGGCGACTCTTTTTGGTGGCAATCTGCACTGGCGCTGGAGATGTCCGGTTTTGTTGCAATTCCAGCTTCGACAAGAACAAAAAATCTAAGACAAAAAAAGCTATCTTTTTTCATCCTTCCCTTCCTCGTCAGTAGGTTCTAACTGATGTGTCTGTCTATTATGCTTGTGTACGTACAGTACAAATTAGACTCACTCACTCATGAATTCATCTTGACACTTGAAAGAAACTTTTCTCTAGAGTCAAACAATTAGTTTGAAAATTAAATCACACAAAATTTGTTTTTAGTTTTTAAATCTCTTTTTTTTATATACATAAATAGCTTTAAAAATTTTTTGTGGTACCATTTGCTCGAAAAGTATACAACCGATTTCAATAAAATTTGTATGGTTTGAAAGTAAATTTTTCAAACAAACTGTTTGACTCTAGAGATATTTTTTTTTCAAGTGTCAATATGTATTTTTGAGTGAGTTTTTGGTCGAATTTCATGTGGGCGATATACTAGTATGATGAGATTTCACTAAACACTATTCGATTCAAGTGTTTTAGTAAATCTGTTGCAAAAACCAACTTCTGCCTTCTTGCAAGCCTTCCACCTCATAGGACATATTTACAAGTGCAAATGTGGCTTAAAAACGATTTGGATGCCACTTCGTGGGGCTGGAAGAAAACTCTTCATGGGTTAGAGCCCATTATCACCACTGCCGATGTCGCTCCGAAATCAATGATCAAAACGATTTCCTGCAAATGCAAAACAGTTTGTGGGAATATGCGTGGGTGCCGTAAGGCGGGACTTAAGTGTTCTGTTTTATATGCAAACTGCTATAACGAATCTTGCGAAAACGTTGTTCACATTCGGGAGCTGCTAGATAATGAGGATGCAGTTGAATCAAACAATCCCGGAGAATTAAAAACACAAACTGACAATACGGAAGACGAAACACTTGCCATGGTTGAAAATGAAGTTGATGATTTTAATTTGGAACTACCATCATCGAAAAAGAAATTAAAATCCGATAAAATATTAAAAGTATTTAAATGCGTGGATAAGGCCAACAGGGAAAACCACGTCACAACAAAAAAAACGCGCCTAGTACTCTACCTCTACGGTGGGGCGGAAAAGAGTTTAGGGTATATCAAACATAACCTCCGGTAGAAAAGCATATGAAAATTCTCGTATTTTTAAGTTTAAACACTAAAAAAACATTTTTTTAAGAAAAACCTATGTAGTTTTTGTTATTTTCAATTTTGTAAATTTCAATTAAGTTCTTAAGTCCATCCGGTTTTCGACAATCGGCTAGAAATTATAAAGAGCGTTGAATTTTAAAATCAAAAATATTACTTAATTACGTAAAATTTACAAAAAAACAAATTTAATTTTTTTTTTCAAAATTTTGAGTTTGAAAATTTATTTTTCAAAAACTATTAACTAAAACCAAATTTTTTTAACACCAAATGAAAGAATGGATATCTAGCTTTAAAAAAAGATTGTTTAATATTTTTTTTTATATTCAAAGTTTTTTTTTTGCTAATAATAAAAACTAGTACTTTAGTAAATCCAAGATGGCGGCTTACGCAGGGGAGCAATTTTCCCGACAAAACACTCCAGGATGCCTAATGACCCCTTCTAACGAGTTCTGAAAGAAAAGTGTGCAGTACTATTTTTTCCTTGGCAAATGCTCATTCCGACTGGGCTAATCAGATTTTAACGTATCTCAGATACGTATCTGCTTACCACCCGAACGTGGCCATTAGTTCCTGTTTACATTGGATTTTTAATGCTAGGTGCATGCAGTGAGACAGGTAGATTTTATGTGAGTGAAAAAGAGATGGGTAGAGTCCACACAAAATGCACCGATGCACACTTTAAAACAATATTCTCGGATTCAACATGATAGATTTTTTATTGTGTGAGTGGAAGATAGATAGATTTCTAGAGTGGGAGATAGGAGGAATGCGTAGATTGAACTGAGAGAATTTACTCTTCATCGTATGGACCACAAAACGAATATATTAAAACCAAGCATTAAAAATTCAATGTGGACAGGCACTAAGGTTTTTCCAACACGATTGGAAAGTGGAAGTGTTTGGCGGACAACGGCCAATGGCCGCGATCAAAAACCTATGTAGAGCTATCCGGATAGGTTCGTGTTCTTTAAATCTCGTGTAAAAAAATAGCTGATGATAAAACAGCTTTTGCTTGTGGATAGCTATCCAAGCTGTACGAAAAATGTTGGTATACGTTTGTATCCCAAGCGAAATGTCAAAAACAACCAATCCGTTCAAAAACCTATAGGGATACTAATCTATCTTAGAGCATCTTTTTGACTTGCAATTCATTGGTACTATATGGCAAAATTCCCATTCTGGAAATAATTTTAAGTAGAGATTTTAATCAAATATGTCATTACGACAATAGATACTTCGAAAATAATGTGTCCCGCAGTTTTATCTGTCCATCTGTTAATTTGTAACACCTATGCCTACAGACTGAACGGATGGATCAATTTCTATAAAACTTCGTACTTTCTATTTTAAAGGTATATTTTATATGTTAAATTCAAATTTTTGTTTTTGGACCGAAAATTCCGTCTTTCGAGCTAGCCGCGTTACCGTACTGCCACTCATTTGAATAGGTTCACACATTTTCACAAACCAATGTTCTTCTATTTTAATAGTTATTGAATGTACCCAACTTTATTTTATGCATATAGCAAGACTATTTGTTGACACTTATTTTGATATAGAAACATAATTTGAAAAATGCACCGTTATTTTGATGTACTGCTTTGATCTTATTATTTGACAAAATCATGTGATTTTTTTGGCTCATCGAATAGGTTCACTGGCAATAGTTTTTTTTTACGGCAAACTGCGCTAACTTATCATCTTGTTTTGATTGCCAATCGATGGTTGAAATTGTTTTTCACGATCTGTTTTGAAAATGGGTCGCGAAAAGTCCATAACGGACGATAAAAACGGTAAAATAAAAACACTTAGTAAATCGGGTGTAAAATATCTGCTTTTCGCAAGAAAATTTGTTATGAGCCAGATTTTAAATTTTAGTAAGCAATTTTCTCCAAAAATAGTCGAGCTATGGATAAAATATGAAAGGAGGTCAGCCAATAGAAGCGTTAAGGCGAACAATTATCAGAGCTGCACTTCAAATTTTACGACTCTTCTTCAAATATTACGGAAAAAACGGGTGTTAGTTGTAGCTAAGCTACTGCAAAGCATGATATTCGAAGTCTTGAATATTTTTAACGATGTTCAAAAGGGAAGTTATGTGCATTCAAGAGGACACAAGCGTCCACAGGTTTTTCTCAAAACCCACCTCTGTCTACCAACTCCTACTCTCACCTCCACGTGGTGAACATCGGGTGTCTAGTACCTCAGCTGGAGACGGGGTTTAAATCCCCGTGGAAAGCTGTTGGGGACAGCCAACGAGAGAGGGGGGGGGGGAGGAGTGTTCCCACTAAGGCACTTCTCCTTTCATCGAGGCGGCAGCGGACGAATTCTCTAGATGGAATCAACGGTGGCGTCTACAGTTCCAGTTAGGTTGAACTACTTAGTGAACACCTTATATGGGCTACTACGACATATTTGTAGCTCAGGCCTATAAGGAGCGGTTTATCCGGCTCCCTACCCTTGGAGTTATACGAAGGGTCTGGTCCTCCGGGTCGGGGGTTGTGCGTCGGGGTAACTTCCCTACCACGTAAAAAAAAGTTGTTCCGAAACAACAACAAGCCTCGGATATGGATGATTTTAAAGTTGACGACCCCAGCAAACGAAACAAGGACAATGAATTTCGGATCTGCACGTGGAACGTCCTGTCCTTATACAGAACACGTGCAGCCGAACAATTAGTGGAGAACCTGGACAAGCTAAAGGCTGACGTAACAGCTATCCAGGAAGTGCGATGGGATGGAGAGGGCGTACGGAGACTGAAAACGTGTGACATCTACTACGGCGGGTGCTTGAAGGAACAGGGTCAGCGGCTCTTTGGTTGTGGTTTTGTGATAAGGGGAAGACTTAGGCAAGAAGTCTTGGGCTTCCGAAGTGTAAGCGAGCACCTGGTCACAATCCGCATCAAAGGCAAATTTAAGAACATTTCGCTGATTTGTGTTCACGCCCCCCATGAAAGGAGAGAAGACTCAACCAAAGAAGCATTCTACGATCTCTTGGAGACAACGTATGATATGTGCCCGAAGTACGACGTGAAGATCATTCTTGGTGACTTCAACGCAAGATTCGGAAAGGAGGGCTTCTTTGGTTCGATAGTCGGAGGACACAGCCTACACGACGAAACTTCCGGCAACGGGCACAGGCTGGCAGACTTTGCGGCGGGGCGAAATGTCATTATCTCAAGCACCTACTTCCCACACCTCAATATACATAAGGGGACTTGGCGGTCGCGTGATCAAGTAACCGTCAACCAAATCGACCACGTTGCGATAGACGCGAGACATGCTTCCAGTATCTTGGACGTCCGAACGTTCCGTGGGGCCAACATTGACTCGGATCACTACCTGGTGGTAGCTAGACTACGTATGCGGATATCCATGACGCGACAACGCAGAGCAGATGCTGTGAAAAGATTCGATGTCGAGAAGCTTAAATCGCAAGAGACTGCCAGAACTTTTGCAGACCATGTAACTCTTAATCTCTCAGGAGGTCCGCCACCAGCATCAAGTACAGAGGACCAGTGGGAACACTGTCAACAAGCCATCAGAAGTGCCGCCTCTGATGTGCTGGGTTTCACTAGGCGAATACAACGAAACCCCTGGTTCGATGAAGAGTGCCGGCTAGCGCATGCAGCTAAGGACGAGGCCTACCAGGCAATGCTGCAGACTCGAACAAGAGCTGCTGAGAGAGTGGCCCGGGAGCTCTACGGGCTGAAACGAAAAGAGGAACGCCGACTTCTCAGGAGGAAAAAGAGAGAGCACGAGAAGCGGGCGGTAGAGTCTATTGAGGGTTGTAGCGGTAGGGGAGATGTTCGAAAATTTTATCAGAGGGTGAAGCGATCCACCCAAGGATTCAGGGCTAGAACGGAAGCCTGCCGAGATGAGAGTGGGAATATGGTAGTAGACACACAGTCAGTGCTGAGGATCTGGAAAGAACACTTCTCTAGACTGCTTAATGGCGAAGACAGCCAAGATGCCGCTAATAGGCAGAACGCTCCATTCAACTTGGACGATGATGGCCAAGAGTTCCGTCCACCCGACCTAACCGAAGTTCGGCTGGCGATATCCAAACTTAAGTCGTACAAGGCTGCAGGTGCGGATGGCTTACAAGCCGAACTATTTAAATCAGCGGGAGATGAATTGGCTAGGAGCATACACCAGCTCATTTGCAAAATTTGGTCGGAGGAAAGTATGCCCGATGAATGGAACCTCGGTATAGTGTGCCCCATCCTGAAATGTTCTGAAATGTACCAACTACAGAGGAATTAGTCTCCTAAACGTCGCTTATAAAATCTTGTCGGCCATCCTGTGTGACCGCTTAAAACCTTTTGTCAACGATCTGATCAGCCCTTATCAGTGCGGTTTTAGGCCAGGCAAGTCAACCGTCGATCAAATGTTCACACTCCGACAGATTTTAGAAAAATCCCGGGAATTCCAGATCGATACACACCACCTTTTTATCGATTTTAAAGTGACGAATTATACAGAGCCATGTCGAGTCTCGGCATCCCTGCCAAACTCGTCCGGCTGTGCAGGATGACGATGGAGAAATCTCGCTGCTCCGTCAAAATTGGTAAGAACACCACCGATTCCTTTGATGTTGAGAAAGGATTGAGGCAAGGCGACGCGTTATCATGCAACCTATTCAACATCGTTCTTGAAGCCATTGTACGCAACGCACATGTCAACACCAGCGGTACAATCTATCAAAAGTCCGTTCAATTGCTTGCATATGCGGATGACATAGACATTGTCGGCAGAACGAAGCGAGCTGTGACAGGGGCATTTGCGAGCATTGAATCGGAGGCGGCTAGAATGGGATTGGCGGTTAATGAGGACAAGACGAAGTATATGCTGTCATCGAGAGAGGAATCTCAACATCGTTGACGATGGACAGATATAACTTCGAAGTTGTCAAGGACTTTGTCTACCTGGGCTCCACTATTACATCGCAGAATGACATCAGTGCAGAGATCAAGCGAAGAATTACTCTTGCCAACCGCTGTTTCTTCGGTCTAAGAAGGCATTTAAGTAGTAAGGCCCTCTCTCAGAGAACCAAGGAGACTTTATACAAAACCCTAATCATCCCGGTCCTGCTTTATGGGTCAGAAGCATGGACACTGAAAGATTCGGATAAAAATCTGCTAGGGTGCTTTGAGAGGAAGATTCTTCGTGTGATTTTCGGTCCGGTGTGTATCGAAGGAGTATGGAGGAGAAGATTCAACGACGAGCTATACGGGCTATACAGCGCCGTTGACCTGGTCAAAAAGCTGAAAATACAGCGGCTGAGATGGCTGGGGCACGTGGAGCGTATGGACAGCAACGCACCTGCCCGACGAGTCTTCGAATCCAACCCCGATGAGGTACGCAGCAGAGGAAGAAAGTTTAAATCCAAATCCCAACATTTCGTATTTTTCGATGAAATACAATACCATACAATACAATTAATTTTTCAAGAACAGCCTAATATAGCTTCTCCTTTTGGTGTAGAAGTATAAACTTATCCATCGCTTCCATATTAAGTTTTATTCAATAAAAAAAAAAAAATTTGCGATTCGGTTTTTACGACTTCAGTTTTTGACCGAACTGGTGGCACGTTTTCCTGTACGTGGAATTAATCTAATTTGCATTCGTTAAAAATACTCAAGACTTCGAATATCATGCTTTGCCGTAGCTAAGCTATTTGAAGTGCAACTCTGATAATGGTTCGCATTAACGCTTCTATTGGCTGAGCAACTAACTCCTTTCACGACCCATTTTCAAAATAGGTCGTGAAAAACAATTTCAACTACCGATTGGCAATCAAAACAAGATGATTAGTTAGCGCAGTTTGCCGTAAAATCAAACTATTGCCAGTGAACCTATTCTGATGAGCCAAAAAAATCGCATGATTTTGTCAAATAAAATGATCAAAACACTATATCAAAATAACGGTGCATTTTTCAAATTATTTTTCTATGTCAAAATAAGTGTCAACAAATAGTCTTGCTATTATACATAAAATATAGTTGGGTACATTCAATAATTATTAAGATTGAACAACATTAGTTTGTGAAAATGTGTGAACCTATTCAAATGAGCAGCAGTGTATTTTAAAATATGACGTATCAAGAACTTTTTGTAACCTCAAAATATTATTTCTTTCATAACTCAAAATCGTTTAAAAAGAAAAATTCATAGTAAAATAAAAAAAAAACATTTTCAAGCTACTGATATTTATGTTGCTATTCCAAAATAAACATTAGCACAGTCATTGAATTTGAAAAAAATAATTACCATACAAAAAATGTAAAAAATTTAATGACTAATTTTTGGTCCTGTCCTGGCTCTGTACATAGTTTTTGGTGAAGATAATTGGACACCAGCTGAAAGTATAATTTCATGCTTAAATCTCATCTCTAATTTTTACGAGCATCTTATCTGTGAATGTACATTGTACACATTTTTGGACTCTAAGGATTTTTAAGATTTGTTTATAAAATACTAAAATATAATATACTAGCCGACCCGTGCTCGCGTTGCTTCGCAAACTTTAAAAAATAATATTTTGTTCGCTATAAGTACATAACATTAAAGGAGTTTGTTTATATTTGCACCAAATATATATATTATATTCGAACCAAATCATTTTTTTTTCACCCGGGAAACACCGTCTTTTTTATAGCTGCTTTTGTGCCTTCTTCTGCAATCAACCCTCGTTGTTCTTGTGTGCATTAAAAATAAACACATTGAATCAGAGTTACCATTGTTACGTTTATACATATCGCGGAGGCTTTTTCTTTAGCTTTTGGTAAGGAGCTTTGCGGAGTTATGCTTTCTTAAAGCTTTTGAGAATAAATAATTCAACTTAAATTTATAGTAATTTAGTATGCTTAAACTACGGAAACCCTGTTAGAGCTTTGAAATAGTACAAACTTATTGACATTCATTAGTCAGAGTGAGAGGCAAATATCCTATCTTCCCTACTGACTATTTTATTGGACAGAGTATAGTAAAATTTAGTTGAAAAAAAATGTTGTAATTACCAATGGAATAAAATAATTGTTTATACTAAGGCCTTTGCTTCCTTAACGATTTTAATTTTTTATGAATGAGCTGCGTTATCATTTGATTTCTTCTTTAAAATGGAATAAACAAGAAGATATACAAAATATGTTAAGCTTTATGCTAAGGAAAATAATTTTTTGAGGTTACAAAATAAAAAAAAAAATATTTTTAAAAAAGTTCTTGATACATCATATTTTTTTTGATAGTAAAAACCCAAGTTAGAAAATAAATCAAGCATTCCTTCTTAAAATAATAAATAAAATAATACAATTAATTAATTTTTTTTTAATTTAAAATTTTTTTTTAATCAAAAAGTTTGTATGCAATATTACTAATAGTCCAGTCGAACGGTCGTAAAAAAGGGGTTGACCTTGCGTTGATCGGCACGGTCTCTTTTTTTCATGAATCGATAACGGCTTATAAGAAAACCTTAACCCTAGATTCGCACTACCTGACAACCTTTTCTACCAAAGGTTTTTACCCCGTTAAGATGGGAGGGGCAATTGTGTAAAAAAATGTCTTAAGGAAGACACAGCACTATTGAAAAACAATGGTAACACCCACAATATTCTTCTATAACTTATCTTGAACCCATTCTTGAATTTTCTGTTTCAATAAAGTTATTTTAATCGAAAGTTTTTGAGAAATTAATTAGTTTGTGAGAAATTAATTCCAAACCAAAAATATTGAAAAAGAAATTTGCTCCAAGGATCCTGTTTCTACTAAGTATACATTTTTTTCAGAATGTTGAGTTTGGAAATTAATTTCTCAAAAACTATCGATTAAAATAACTTTATTTAAACAGAAAATTCAAGAATGGGTTTCTGGGTTCAAGATAAGCTATAGTAGAATATTGTGGGTGTTACCACTGTTTTTCAATAGTGTTGTTTCTTCCTTAAGTCATTTTTCAAATTGCCCCTCCCATCTTAAAGGGGGTATATAGACCCCCCTTCCAGTATGGTTTTCCTATTATTTTGGCTCAGTCTACATGCACCAGTGCTTTGGTGCTTTTGGATGGTATGTCAACCATTCTTTATTTGCCATTATACTGTTTGCTTTGATTTTTGTATCGCTAAATTTTGAATTGTTGTGTTTTGGAAACCATTGGGTCTACACAGTTGGTTTTCAAGTTGAAGTAAATTAAGATACTTTTAAATCGTAGAACAAAACTTTTATTTAAAATTAATTATTTACGACCAAAATCACCAATAACTAAAAAAAAACGCGAAAAATCGTGGTTTTTCGGATTTTTTACCATGAAGCGGTACCGCTTCGCTCTAGGTCGAAAACTCAAGTTTTTTACTAGGCCAATATCCTGAACAACTCAACAAAAAATCAGAAATACCAAATTTGACGCCAACGTGAACGTATATAGTTAGTTACTGTACTATTTATTTATCATACAGAAAATGTTTTTTTTTGTATGACTTGCACTTATTCATTCATTCATTGCTCAGCTCTAGTTTATCGTAGGAAGCTATTTTTTTTTTAATTTTAAGAAATTAAAAGGACTAAAAATTAATAATGAATTAAGCCGGTTCACAAGCCTTAATAAAAATTATAACTCAAAAGTATTTGTTCAACAAAAAAACTGAATTTAACTGACTAATACTAACTGTTAATTTGTATTTATTTGTTAAAAAAAAAATGTATTTATTTAAACAATAGCTAATATTCTAATTAGTAATATTTTTTTTTCATTTCTTACTTTGCGATATACTGGAGCCAAGATATTCGTAAAAAAAAGAAAATGTCTTTTTTTGGGGGCTCCGACTTGCCTTTTTGTTTACCCTTAAAATGTTTAAACACAGTGCGAGCGTTAGGAAAATAGGAAAGGATTTAAGAGGAGATGCCGGTGCACATTGGTTTTGAACCTTTGAATATCAAAATGGCAGGGAAAGATAGTGCCGGGTAAAGCATTCCACATTCTTTGGCTCTTCTTTGAATTCTATCCAATAGACTCAAGTGAGTTATTGGAGCACCTGCCCAAACATGAGAATTGTACTCGAGTTTTGGACGAATAAAGGCTTTATAGATAACAGCCAGATCAGAAGGGGTGAAAAATTTCTTGCATCGCCGAAGAAAACCTAAACATTTAGCAGCATTTTTAGCAACATCAAATATGTGATCGTTCCACAGAAGGTGGTCTGTGATACACATACCGAGGACTGAAAGCTTTTCGGTTTCTTCAATGCACGAACCACTCATGGATAGTGGCATGAGGGGTGGGTTTCGTTTTGACGACACTAGACAGCATCGAGTTTTTGAAGCATTAAATTCTACGCGATTTTTGATTCCCCATTGGACAATGCTGTCGAGATCAGAATTTAATGAGCTTATCAAACGCTGCCGTTCAAGTTCCACATCCGAAGGACATGGATGAGAATCTGTAAACGAATATGAGAAGCTGAGGGTACTGTCGTCAGCGAAACAGTTTAATGGATTAGAAGTTTCAGACAAAAGATCATTTATAAAAATAAGGAAGAGAGTCGGAGACAAAACGGAGCCCTGGGGCACACCAGCATTTATTTTGTGGATTTCAGACTTGAAACCGTCCAATACAACCTGTATTGAACGGTCCGAAAGGTAATTTCTAATCCAACGAAGAAGAGATTCATCGAAACCAAATGCACGCATTTTCGATAAGAGAGCTTGATGCCAAACTCTATCAAACGCTTTTGAAATATCAAGTGCAATAATCTTACTTTCTCCAAAACGATGTAAAGATTTGTTCCACTGTTCGGTGAGATATACCATCAGATCACCAGTGGACCTATTGCTACGAAAGCCGTACTGCCGGTCATTAAGAAGCCTTCGTTATTCGAGATATTTCTTGAGCTGAAAATTGATCAGCGTTTCCATGACCTTGGAAAGAAGGGACGTAAGTGCAATTGGACGATAGTTTGAGGGTGAAGAAGATACGCCTTTTTTAGGGACAGGCTGGACAAATGCTGTTTTCCATCCACTCGGAAAGAGACCAGTAGAGTAGGACAGATGGGAAAGCTTACGCAGTGGTTTTGCCAGCGTTGAAGAACACCTCTTCAGAACAATGGGAGGGATACTATCCGGGCCAGCGGATTTGTGAATGTCGAGATCTTTTAGAACTCTAGCAACTGCACGAGTGCGGAAGAAGATTTGCCCCATAAAATCGTTTACGCTCTCAATTACAGGCAAATTGGCTTTATCTTGCGAGCTGACAGCAGGTGTGTCGTTGAAGACGAGCGTTGGAACCGCAGACGAAGAAGTGTTTCGAATGTTTTTTGCAAATGACCAAAAATGTTTACTACTATTGGGACATTGTAGTATTTTTTGCCTTAATTTTTGGTCATGCAAAAATTTGGTTCTTCTAATATGACCGTTACAGGTCTTTCTGGCTTGTTGAAACTTTTTCCAGTTTTCCTCAGTAGGGTTGGCTTTGTAACTACGGAAACTTACTTCTCTAACCCTAATAACCTCTTTACAGCTCGAATCAAACCACGAGTTTTCTTTGAGTTTGATAGATTTAACCCTATTCGGGATAAAATTTCTCATTCCACAAAGAATTAAATTTGTGATCATATCTGCACTGGCATCTACGTCACTATCGAGGAAGCATAGTGACCAGTTTAAGTTCCTGAAGAAAGCATTGAGACCGTCCCAGTTGGCTTTCTCGTACTGCCAAACGGTTCTCTTGGGAGTTTTTTCTTTAACTGAGTTTTGGTAGCACGAGAAATTTGCAGATATGAAACAATGGTCTAATGTGCCTAGAGGCGATAACACACTAATAGTGTATTTATCAGGGTCAGAGGTAAGGAACAAGTCCAGAGTGTTGGCGGATTGACCTGGAACGTCAGGGATTCGAGTTGGCTCGTCAACAAGCTGAGTCAGGTGGTTTAACTCAGGGTGTTGTCTGGCCCGAAAAACGAAGCCAATTAGAATTGTGTACATTGAAATCGCAGGCAATGACGATTTCAGTGTGAGGGTACTGGGCAATAATTCTTTGAATGGAGTCGGACAGAGCATCAAACTCGTTAAAAGTTGAATTTCTGTCCAAATTAGGGCTTGTGTATGATGTGCTTATTTACCGTAAATTTTAACCACATGAAGTTAAAGTTTGTGTTAGAACACAAACCATATTGTGGTTGAAGTTGGTACGCAACATCATTTCTTATGTAGACGGCTAAACCATGGTGGGGAAAGAATAATAGAACTAAGTTGTACCCAAATAAATTAAATTCCGAATGATCAGAATTTTCACCTATCTGAGTTTCACTTAATGCCAAAACAGCTGGCCTGTTGTTTGCAGTATAGACTTACGTAGCGTAGAAATTCTTTCTTAGCCCACGAATGTTGCTAAAATCGACACTAAATCTATCAACCATTTAAAATATTCAAAAATAGCGAAAATCCAAGTCAGACAATTAAGTAAGTTGAATATTTATTCCAGATCCCAATTTGAACTTTTCAGTACAACTTGAAACTAGTGTTATGCCTTAGTGACAAAATTGTAATGAGCCGCCCCTGGTTAACTAGAAAAACTAAACAGCTATCTATCTGACGACAGGCTTGCTAAAATGAGTTGATGCTCTGTGTGGGGAACACACAGTGCATACAACGATTTAAGTAAACCTGACTGTAAGAAGTGAAAGGGAAAGGAAAAGAAGGGACTCACCACTCGTTGCACTGTGTTGTTTTTTCTTCTTTTCATTTCTTTTTTGTTGATTTTTGTTGTAGCTGCGGTTATGATGACTTGCTTTTTTTTTTTGTCTATGCACTTGCACTTGCACTAGATTTTTTTTTGTGGGTGCTCGGCGCGGCGCGAGAATTATAATTTTTGATGCGGGTTGTGGTTATTTATTTTATTTTTTTTTGTATTATTATTATTAGGTAATTAGAATTTTCTATTCTTTTTTGATGAAATGGAGGACACACATTAGCAATATAAAAAAAAAAATCATAGATTTCTCGACTCCCGTATGGAGTTAAGAGCTCAATTGTAGGGAATAGCAACAGCTAGACAAACAACAACAAAAAACTAACCAAAACATAAGCGTTTTCCGATATAATAATGAAAAACCGTCTAAAAACCAAAAGATAATTACTAAAACTTAAGGTTACTTTTTACTTATTTGTTCAAACAAAAAAAAAACTTAACATTACATGCTAGATAATTTTATTACAAACAAAACATATTCAAATTTTTTACTGTGCAATGTACTGGAGCCGAGACATTTGCAAAAATCCAAAAAAAAAGTCAAAAAGTACGTTTTTACGAATAACTTTGCAAATCTAGGGTTTAGCTTTTCTTGTAAGCCCCTATCGATTCATGAAAAAAAAAAACAGAACATGCCGATTAAAGAAAGGTCAAATGACGATTCGAATGGACTATGAGGTTGATTAAAAACTTACTAACAATACAAATACATTCAGTTCGGTAACGCGGCTAGCTCGAAAGACGGAAATGCAAAAAATGGTTCTATGCAAGCTACCACTATTTTTGGTCCAAAAACATAAATTTCAATTTAACATATAAAACATTCCTCAAAAACAGAAAGTACGAAGTTTTATAGAAATCGATCCATCCGTTCAGTCTGTAGGCCTAGGTGTTACAAATTGACAGATGGACAGATAAAACTGCGGGACCCACTATTTTCGAATTCTCTTTTGTCATAATGACATATTTGATCAACATTTCTACTTAAAATTATTTCCAGAATGGGAATGTTGCCATATAGTACCAACGAATTGCAAGACAAAAAGATCAAAAAGATAGATTATAGAAATCGATCCATCCGTTCAGTCTGTAGGCCTAGGTGTTACAAATTGACAGATGGACAGATAAAACTGTGGGACCCACTATTTTCGAATTCTTTATTGTCATAATGACATATTTGATCAAAATCTCTACTTAAAATTATTTCCAGAATGGGAATTTTGTCATATAGTACCAACGATTGCAAGTCAAAAAGATAATAAAAAACAAAAACTGCAAAAAATATAAAAAAATGTTATTTTTAATAGGATATATTTTCGCAAATTTACATCCAAACAAATTTTATGATCCGTCATATTAAAGGCTTGAGCATCTTCTTTGTTTAATTCTGATATATCTCGAGCAAAACTTTGCTCCATAGAAAGTTATGAGCAATTTCGTAAAAAAAAAATAAAATCAGTGATTTTTAAATTTTTTTAAGTCAGTTTTTGTCAAATTTCCATACTTAAATTTTTTAATAAAATTTTTTAAACTACCAATTTTGAAATCTAATTTCCTACAAAGTTTCTTAAGTTTAATTCACAAATTCGGCTCAGTTTTCGAGTTATAGCGACAATATTGAAAAATGACCAGTGTGACCATGGATGAATTTAAGTGAATTTTGTGTTTTAAGTAAGATTAAGTTCCACACAAACATAATCAATAATAAAAACCCATGAACGCAATTGTTTCTTACTAAAATTATATTCAATAGCCTTTTATAATAAATATTAATTTTCTAATTTCGTATTCTGTATATTGTACTTTTAAATTTCTTTATTGTTTAATAACCTTAGCGCTGAGCTGTATCAAATATTAGAGTGCAAAAAAAATTAAAGATTATATTCCTATACTTGAGTTTTCTTTTGAAATTTAAAACTATTTTGAGTGGTCTTATTGTTTTGTCCATAATTGTATGTAAATACATGTAAATATTAAAGTTATTTTTCAAAATCTGTTAGCTATAAATACTTGTAGATGTAAAAATAAAAAATAAAGGGGAACATAAATAGTAATGTTTGTAATTTTTAATGTTAGGTTGGTAGCATGAATGAAAGAATACAAGATTACGACACTTCGGATTTTTCGCTTTGTTATTGTAATTTTCAACACGCTTCGTGACTCAAGTGGAGACAAAAAAGGCTAAACTTTGGTATAATTTGTATGAGATATAGGGATGCGAAAACTTTAAGTTACTTGAACTTGTTATTAAAGTGATTTTTTAGCATTATTTTGTTTTAATGTTGTGGGCTATATTTTGATGATATAAAAACAACAATAAAATAATAATTCAAGAATGGAATATATCTGATATCTGAATTTTTTCATCGCACTCTCTAATTTTGCTTCATATTTTGACTATTAACATAATTTAAAACAATTGAATAACAATTAAAAACATTTTTCGGTAATATTTTTTGTGTGTTTTAGAATGAAAAACTATATTAAACATATAATAATTCGCGAACAAAAAATCATCTCTGTACAAATTTTCTTGGCTGTCACATCTGTTGTTACGTTTTGTCTCCAAAAACGTAGGAAGTGTCGTAATCTTGTATTCTTTCATTCATGGGTGGGTAGTGGGCTGACAGTTGGTCTTGTTAGCGGCACACTTAGATCAATGTTAATCCATTGTGATACCCTAGCAATTTGATCTGAATATAAAGACATAGCCCGTTAAGGACGTCAATGAAGCTTCAGCAAGCTATAGCCTGAAATGTCGGGCGGTGTTTTTAAGTTATTAAAGAACGATTTTTAATGTTAGTTTCCAAACAAGTTGGCTCTTCATTGTCGCCAAAATAACTGCATTTAATTTTGTCATGGATGTTTTTCATTTTTGTATATGAAAATATCATTTCGTTTGGGTGGGTCTCGTGGGTACATGGTGTCTTTTAATTCTTCAATAATATTTTATTTGTAGATCGATCTGCAGTGAGGGTCTTTCTTCAATGTTGACATATTTTAAAGGTGACTTAGGAAAAGATTTACTTTAATGTTGTACCTTGATCTATGTTAACGGTAATTGCACTGTTAATAATAACTAGTAACTATTAGTAACGAAATTTGACCACCAAAAACACACATTCACAGACTGTAGTCAAATAATGTGTTTGAAAATTAAATCAGAAAACATTTGTTTTAGTTTTTAATTATGAACAGTGATCGGCGGTGCAAAAACAAAAGTGAACCTTCTAAGTGCGTGTCTCAAGTATATTCTGCACATCTCCGCACTTATGGCTTTCCAACAATATAAAATTTATCGATATCGACTGGATAATTTTTGAACAAATGGAATCACAAATTTTTGTTAAGGCTATTTAAATATACTAGTATATCGCCCACTTGCCGAAATTCGACCAAAAGCTCACTCACTCAAAAACTCATATTGACACTTGAAAGAAACTTTTCTCTAGGGTAAAACAATTAGTTTAAAAATTAAATCACACAAATTCGTTTTTAATTTTAAAATCAATTTTTTTTTTATATACATAAATAGCTTTAAAATTTTTTTGTGGTACCATTTGCTCGAAAAGTATCCAACCGATTTCAATAAAATTTGTATGGTTTGAAAGCACATTTTTCAAACAAATTGTTTGACTCTAGAGACATTTTTTTTCAGGTATCAATATGTGTTTTTGAGTGAGTTTTTGGTCGAATTTCATGTGGGCGATACACTAGTATGATGAGATTTCACTAAACACCATTCGATTCAAGTGTTTTAGTAAATCTGTTGCAAAAACCAACTTCTTCCCTCTTGCAAGCCTTCCACATCCCTTAGCCGCTGCGGAACAACGCATATATACATAGGACATATTTACAAGTGCAAATATGGCTTAAAAACGATTTGGATGCCACTTCGTGGGGCTGGAAGAAGACTCTTCATGGGTTAGAGCCCATTATCACCACTGCCGATGTCGCTCCGAAATCAATGATCAAATCGATTTCCTGCAAATGCAAAACAGATTATGGGAATATGCGTGGGTGCCGTAAGGCGGGACTTAGTGTTCTGTTTTATATGCAAACTCATGCAAAACTCATAATGACACTTCTCTAGAGTAAAACAATTAGTTTAAAAATTAAATCACACAAAATTCGTTTTTAGTTTTAATTTTTTTTTTTTAATATGCACAGTTATCCGTAGTGCAAAATCAAAAATGACCCACAGTGTGTAAATGCGTGTCTCAGGTATATTCTGCACATCTCCGCACCCATGGCTTTCAAACCATATAAAATTTATCGAAATCGGTTGGATACTTTTTGAGCAAATGGTACCACAAATTTTTTTTTAATTTAATTTAATTTTATACTAGTATCGCCCAGTGGCGAAATTGGACCATTTACCTATATGAAAGCATTTCAATAAAGCTTCCCAATTTTCTACACAAAATCGGAACAAAGCTTGCGACAGTTCGTAAGAACGTTTTGTGAAAATGGTAGGTAAGCCTTAATGCACCATTTACACTATTGGCAAATTGTCAGTATTTCTTCCATTAGTTATGCCAAAGAATGAATTTGCTCATTCTATTAACAGTATACTGGCAGAAAAATGGTAATCTTCCATTCGTTTAAATGCAGCATAATATTGACAATTTTCATTCGTGTGTACGGCACATAAAAATAATTCTTGTAAGTGCAGCATAATATGGACAATATGGGTATTCATGCAAACGTAAAAACCCGATTGAAAGCTTGTAAACCATTTTGTTTATATAAAGATTTGTATAAAATTCTTTTTTTTTTTTCTTTATCTGGGTTTAACGCGTTTGCATGAATATCTCTATGTTACATTCGTGTGTACGGCCCCTTAAATTAACCAAATATGGAAACAAAAAGAGAAAGAGTCATGCCGATATTGCAAAGGGTCCTTCCAGAAACTATCTTTGTCTGTCAGTTATTAGAAGAGAAACAAAGGTTAGGTTAGGTTAGGTTAGTGGGCTGACAGTTGATCTTGTTACCGTCACACTTAGATCAGTGTAGATCCATTGTGATACCCTGGGGATTAATCCCCATAAAAGAAACCTATGATAAATCCTATGAAATAGCCCGAAGAGGGCGTCGATACAGTTCTAACAAGCTGAAGCTTGGAAAAGTCGTTTACAAATTGATTGAAGGAGTGTCAGTCGCTGCGTAAATACCGGGTTGATGGTAGACGCACCATTGTCTTTTAAGGGCGTGTCCCTTTCCTTTACCCTCACTGGATTGATCAACCCCACACCAGACCCGTAGGAGCAGTGGCTCCATGCAACGTCTGACGCTGGGTTCGATAAATCAGTGGTTGGTGCCAGCGACTGCCCAGTTCGGTCAGATAAGGAGAGTCCGTCGACACAATCACCGGGCAAAGGAAAGGCCATCCCACCATAGTGTTTTTAGAGCGTGAACCTCTCCCTTACCCCCAACAGGTGAATCATTCCTCCGCCAGGCCCGTAGGAGCAGTGGCTCCATGCAACGTCTGGCGAGTAAGATAAATCAGTGGTTGGTGTATGTGGTAGCTTTGTTAAGTTGGTCCCATTAAGGTGTTGGAGAAGTGTCTGTTTGCGCATAATCACCGGGTTGTGGAGAGGTTAACGCACCGTTGTCTTTTAAGGGCGTGATCTCTACCTCTACCCCCTCTGAATAGATCATCCACTCACCAGGCCCGTAGGAGCAGTGACTCTATTCAACGTCTGGTGAGTGAGTTTGATAGATTAGTGGTTGGTGTCTGTGTCTACCCCGTTCTGTCATATTAACCTACGTCGTCGGCACAATCACCGGGTTTAGGAGAGACCAACGTATCACTATCCTTAAAGGGCGTGATCCCCTCGGTTAAATCATCCCCCCACCAGGCATTGTCCCTTCTCTTTACCTCCACTGTTTAAATCATCCCCACCACCAGGCCCGTAGGAGCAATAGCTCCATGCAACGTCTGGCGGTTGAGTTTGTGGATCAGTGGGTTGGTGTATGTGACTAATTTATTTACTTGTATTTAAGAATTGTCAAGCCATTTTTTAGCGTTAGTAAATTTTAACATGTTATTGCTTGTAATGTCAGATAGTTCCTCTAAGTGATTGAAGAAATGTCTCCCGAGGAGCCTATTTCTTAGATGACATAGTGCAGGGCAGTGACAAAGGTAGTGTGGAGTATCCTCATGTATCTCTTCGTCACCACATCCTCTACATAAGTCGTTTATACTGAGACTCATCTTTTTCTTATGGTAACTCAGTTGGTCGTGCCGAGTGCTAACGCTCACGAGAATAGATAGAGACTTTTTTCCCAGTAGGATGATCTTGTCGGTCTTTTGTTTATCGAAACTAGGCCATAATTTTCTAGTTATAACACAGGTATCGAGTGAGTTCCATCTCTTGTTGGTTATAGCTAGAACTTTACTCTCGATAACCCTCTTAAGATTACAGGGCGGGACTTGAACATTTGAATCTGCTTGATTAAGATCAAGTGCTGATCCTATTCTTGCCAGTTAATCAGAACTTTCATTACCTGGGACACCACTGTGGCCAGGAACCCAGCAGAGTCTTATGTTGTGCTGTGTACCAAGAACCCTTAGCTCTTCGCGACAGCATGTCACAAGCTTCGATTTTATTTCAATGGCAGAAATTGCTTTTATTGCCGCTTGGCTGTCAATGAAAAAGGTGATATCCGCTTGTGGTATTGCCATCATTGAGACCTGTCTAGCAGCTTTCGTCACTGCCAGGACCTCAGCTTGGAAGACACTGCTGTAATTAGGAAGTCTGAATGAGCTGGCTAGTCCAAGAGTTTCCGAAAAGAAGCCTGCACCAACACTAGTATCCAGCTTGAAACCGTCGGTATATATTGCTATCATCGATTTGCAGGTTGATGGTTCTTTGGTTTGCCAATCCTCTCTACTAGGAAAGGCGATCGTAAACGTCTTGTGAAAGTCTAAACGGGGTGTAATGTAGTCAGTGCATACCATTCTTCCCGTGTATTTCTGCAGAATCTGCGCGTGTCCTATGGCGCTGCGCTTCCAGCTACCAGTTTGGCTAAGCCGAAGTGCGCTCTTGGCTACCGATTCTTGTACAAATAGATCAAGGGGTGTTAAGTTGAGTATAGCTTCCAAGCCCGCTGTGGGGGGTGGACCTCATAGCCCCAGTGATTCCGATACATGCCATTCTTTGTACCTTTGTCATGAGTTTAAGGTTAGTAACTTTGTCGAGCGCATTCCACCAGACTACGTTACCGTATGTCAGTACAGGTCTAACTATCGCCGTGAACATCCACCTGATAATTTTTGGGCTAGGTCCAAATATCCTGTTGCAGGAGTAGAATGCATACATGGCTTTGTTAGTTCTTTCTTTAACGTTGCGACTCCAATTCAATTTCTTATCCAAGATTACACCAAGGTATTTTGCGTGATCGGAGATTTTGAGTTGGGTCCCTTCAATGAAAGGAATTTTGAAAGTCGGTATTTTCCGTTTGTTCGTAAAAAGGACAAGTTCGGTTTTTTGCGGATTAACCGCAAGTCCACAATTCCGAGTCCATGTATTCACTTTTGCTGGTGTCCACAAATAAATTTCCCTGACTTTCCCTGACCAATTTTTAAAATGTTCCCTGACCAAAAAATCAAAACAAAATTTTTTCATGAGTAGGTACGTATTAATATTGCACAAATATCTCACAAAGTGGTAGAAAATGTACGTATTTGAATGGCGTTAATTAAACCTTAGGCAAAAAGAACTCACCTTGTATTTTTCAAAGATCTATCTGAAGGTATACAAAACGGATTGCATCCCGGCTGGAAAAAGGCCCAGTTTCTGTCTAGTTTCGACATGGCTCTAGTCAGTTTTCTTTAGGAAAAATCTAGACGAGGAAAACTTGTCAAATACATGTCAAGCCATTGCAAGTTTTCAGTAAGTAACATTTAGACGAGGAAAATGTTCCATACTCTCGTGAGGTTTTCGCCAGTAAGAACTTGTTGGATGTTTTCGGCCTCCTTTTAGACTAAGCACTATCGTTATTAATACTTACAAAAATTTTAACTAAACAAATTGAATCGAAAAATACAAATTTTAACTTCTTTATAATTGATCAGTTTTGGTTTCAAAAAAAAAAGTTAAAAATTTCACGCTCTTGCAAATCCTGCCAAGATAATCATATATGTATTTACTTTTGAAAATCTCTTTTTTCAACCACCCTCCCGCCAAAGGCTTTTTGAACTTTTCATTAAAAATAATCAAAAATCAATAATCATAATTAACTGTCTAAAACTATAATTTACTTAATAGCAGATGGTTCATCGCAAGTGGTTCTTATCCGGTTGTTTTTTGTAAACTATACTAATGAAATAATATAATAATAAGAGTATTTTAAAAAAATGCCCAATATCATACTAAAATTGCTTTAATATCGTATTAAATTCATAAAAAATTGCGCTATTATTTTTATTAATCAGGTTTTTTCTTTGATCTGAGTTATTTTACTATCGGATCACAACCGATACTAAAATACCCTTTTTTAATGTTTCTAGCAAAAATATGAACAAATCTAGTTTTTGCTGGTCCGGGGCCTAGAGTGGGTTTTCTGACGAGGCAAAAGGGTTCATAATCGACAAGGCCCTAGTTTTGGCCATAACTCAGCCATGCTAGAATCTATTTAAAACTCTCTAGTGCCATGTCGAAAACTATATAGAATGTTTTTTTTTAAAGTGAAAAATAATAACTGCATGAATTTAAAAAAAAATAGTTTTGCTTACCAAAAGGGACGACTATACTTATGCAATGTAGTTAGTATCTTTGCGATGTTAAAATTTAATAGTCTATTTTTTTAAATAAATCAAAATGTATTAATTCAGGTATGCAGAAACAGTATGAAGAAAAAAGTATAAAGAAATAATCGTACTTGAAATAAAAACTTGAACGCGTTGGTTGAATCTCAATGGGCAAATTGGGCCCAGCACCAATAAGAACGGCCTTCATATCATATATAAACAAACACCTATATGCATTCCTTATCCGTTAACCGTTTGTCCAAATTCGCTGTGTGACAAAAGTTATTTAATTTTGATTAAAATGAGTTTTAGGGTAACAAATCCTTTTTTCCTTAGTTTTTCTTTAATATTTTGTCTATTTTTCGCTAGATTTAAGCCATTTTTGGAATTAAGTTCTTTGAACCCATGACAGAATACCTGAACTTTTAAAGTTATGTTTAGGTGTCGCAAATATCAATTTTATGCAAAAAGCCGTTTTCGGAGCATTTAATTTGTAAAAAAAATCAAATATTAGTTTTTAAATAATATTTTTGGTGTCAAAACCATCTCTGTAAAAAATCAAAAAAATATCAATTTTTACCTCATTTATCAGAATAAAAATAGGTATTGTTTTTAATCTTTTGTAATTCGTAAAAGTAAGACAAAACAACTTACAAAACAACACTCGAAACCACCATTATATGTATATTATTAAAAGGGGTTGAAATATTCTTAGCTTATTCCTTATTTAGTAACGAAAAAATTGGTATTACATTTATAACGGGCCGACGGGTACAAAATATTAAAAAAAAAAAATATAAACAAAAAATTTGATATTTTGTTCGTTTGATACCTACTAAAAGATTTTTAACTCAGTCAGTTTCGCACCTATTTTAAGTAACTTTTAAGTTAGTCTCTTTTTTATCATATAAAAAAATCACAAATCCTGGTCCTTGTTTTACAAAAAAAAATTACTTAATAGTTCAAAATCAAAACCAGGCCGTCGTTTCTAAACGAGTAAACAAAAAAAACGTGTTTGCACTAAATCTTCGTTTTCATTATCGTTATTTTAGATAAACTGTTAAACTTGTTCTTGATTTTGTAGCTTGAGCAAAAAATGTATATAATAAAAAAAAGGTCTAACATTCTTCTTTGATAAACCACAGACATTTAAAATTGGTAAAAAACTGACTGAGATAAAAATATTTTAGTACCTACAACCAAACAGTACCAAAACAAATATTCTATTTTTTGTTGATCTATTTAGGAATTATTTCGTAAAAAAATGTACAACCATTTTCTTCGTTACTAAACAAGGAATAAGTTAAAAAAAATTGAACCCCTAATAGTATATATAAGGGTGGTTTGTGGGTGGTTTTGTGGGGTGTTTTGTCCAATTTTTCCGAATTGCAATTTAAAACCTTGAAAATAATACCCATTTTTATTACGTTAAATGAGATACAAATTGATTTTTGTTTGTTGTTTTCCAGAGATGATTTTGACATAAAAACTATTATTTAAAAGCCAATATTTGTATTTTTTACAAATTAAATACTCAAAAAAATGCTTTTTGCATAAAACTGATGCTTGCCGTAAACATAATTTTAAAAAGCTGAAAAATTTCAGGTAGTCTGTCATGGGTTCAAAGAACTTAATTCCAAAAAAATGGCTTAAATCGAGCGAAAAATACTCAAAATATTAAAAAAAAAAATTAAATAACACACAGCGAATTCGGACAAACGGTTAAGGGATAATGAATGCATAAACATGTACCTATACACGATATGAAGGCTGTTCTTATTGGTTCTGGGCCCAAGCTCCATACATCTTTGCCCATTGTGATTTAACAGTTAGTTTTTTATTTTTTGTCTCTTACAGCAAAAGCTGTTTTGTCATCAGCTGTTTTTCACATGGGATTCCAACAAAACGAACCTATCTGGATAGTTCTACATAGGTTTCCGATCGCGGCCATTACTGTACGAAATAACACAAAGTGCAGTTAGTTGCGTTTCACTCATTTTTTTTTTTTTTTGACATATTCATAGGTATGGCAAAAGATAAGAAATGAATAATTTTAAACAGAAATGTAATCAAAACGAAATGTTCCATCAGAAAAAATTTTCTTATGAGAGAAAGTGAAAAAGGAGTTCAGTGAATTTTTAAAAATTGATATGGAAAAAATTCCCTGACCGCTTCCCGAATTCCCTGACTTTCCCTGACCAAATTTTGTTCCCTGAATTTCCCTGACTTTCCAGTTTAGCGGACACCATGTATTGATAGGGCATTTTCTATTTGTTCACTAATTGTGCAGGGAAATTTGCCTGTCGCTAGTAATGCTAGATCATCTGCATATGCAATTACTTTGACTCCACTGTATCTTAGTCTCACAAGCACTATGTTCATCACGAGTGTCCAGAGAAGCGGAGAAAGCACCCCACCTTGTGGGGTTCCTCTGGAAGTAGAAACTTTGATTTGCACCCCTCCTAGCTCCGAGTTGATCTCACTGTTTTTCAACAAGAACATTATCCATCTGATGATAGCGATATTCACATTAAGATTCACGAGCGCTCCTTCCACCGCCTCGTTCCGAACATTGTTGAAGGCTCTTCAATGTCTAGAAAGGCAGCAAGGGTGTATTCTTTGTCTTTGAGCGTGTTTTCAATTGTGCTGACGACGCTGTGTAGTGCTGTCTCAACACTTTTACCTTTTGTATAAGCATGCTGGGCTGGAGATATGCTTTCCGTGCGTTGCGTATATATATATCAATCAATCTTTCTAATGTCTTTAAGAGAAAAGACGTGAGACTTATGGGTCTGAAATCTTAAGCGGTCATGTGGCTTGGCTTTCCAGCTTTCGAAATGAATACCACTTTGACTTCTCGTTACGCCTTCGATACATATCCTAATTTAAGGCTACTTAGGAATATGTTTTTTAAGTATGGGATTACATGGTCTTCACATTTTTGTAGTATCATGGGGAAGACACCATCTAAACCTGGTGATTTATACGGTGAAAAGGAGTTAAAAGACCATTTTATCCTTTCTTCCGTAATCAGCTCCGTTGGTGTTGTGTTCTCTATGCAGAGTTCTACTTGTGGGTTGTTATTCCCTTTAGAGGTGCAACCAGGAAAGTGAGCGTTTACCAGAGAAACAAAGGAGTACGCCAACTGATCAATACATGCATTTATACGGTGTGGAACTTTTGCATATTATACTCTTCTCACAGTATAGATACATTTTGAGCGCACTAATACATGCCTATACATGTACATATTATATGATGTGGAATTGAAATAATCAATTGTGACTGTGTTGTAATGCACAGGCGATTTGTACCTAAATTAAAATTGCGTTTTACTTGCGTTAAACGCAATGTTCAAAGTTAAAACTTATATTCGGCACATCTACTCGAAATTATCTTTCCATTGATATAGGTTTTACTATGATTCCATTTTTAAGTGTGCTTAAAATGTACTAGAAAATGTAGTCACCGCGTCCTTATAAATGTCATTGTCTTATTTTGAATGACGCAACCCCCTAATTTGTTCTAAATAATTAAAAAAAAAATTTTACCACATTTTATTAACGTTAACTTGGCCCCCAATATGACTGGAGTTTTATATGGGAAATCCCATGTATTTTTTGTACATCCAACTTTAAAAATTCATAATTTAAGTAATGATTGATAAAGAAAATTGAATTTTCGCACACATGTAGTTACTTTTGTCATGTGTAAGAACATTATTAAAAACAAAATTTTAACATTTATTAAAATTAAAAATTAAATAAAAAAAGATATTTTTGTTTAAATGGCTATAAGTAGGAAAATAACTGTTGTACATTTTTTCTGATACATTTTGATACATTTGAATGGTTTGGCTTGTTCAAAACCTGTTTCCTTCAAAATTTCCTTTTCAGCTAGTCAAAACCTTTTAATTAGGTAGGTACCATTTAAATTGAAAGAAAAAACAATAATAATATTTGAAGGCGAGTTATATCGTGGATTTCAATAGTTTGGCGTAACTCAAAACGTCTGTCAATTAAATTTTCCGACTCAGGGAGTCAAGCCCTATAAATTGAGATGCATTTTAAGAGATTTGCATTGATAATCTATTTGATAAACCAGTAATAACATCCGCGACTTTTATCGCGCTTTTCAGCAGTATGGCGTAACTCAAAACGTCTTTCAGTTACATTTTGCAACTCAGGGAGTCAAGCCCTTTAAATTGAGATACATTTCAAGATATTTGTATCTATAATCTTTTTGAAAAACAAGTAATTACATCCGCGACTTTTATCGCGCTTTTCAGCAGTTTGGCGTAACTCAAACGCCTGTAACTTATAAAATCACTTTCTTGAGTCCAAACCTTTTAATTGGTAAACATTTGAAAAATCTGCCACTAATATAGAATTAAAAAAAAAAATAATAACATCCGCGAATTATATCGCGGCTGTCAGTTGTTTGGGGCCACTCAAACGTCTGTCACTTACATTTTAATCTTTTTTTGGGTCAAGACCTTTTGATTGGGATACATTTCAAGTGGTTTCCCACAAAATCCTATTACTAATAAAATAAAACTAGCCTACCCGTGCGAGACCTCTCGCACAAAAAGTTTTTCGCGATCAAGAACCTATGCGATAGCATATAAGATAGATTAGTATCCATAGAGGTTTTTGAACGAATTGGTTGTTTTTGACACTTCGCTTGGGATACAAATGTATACAGCAAAAGCTGTTTTGTCATCAGCTGTTTTTTACACGGGATTTAAACAACACAAACCTATCCGGATAGTTCATGTTCGAGTGTATTTACTCTACAGTGAACCATGTTTGTAATCTTTTATATTAATTTTCTTTTATACAAATTAATATAAAATATTACAAACATGGTTCAGTGTACAGTAAATACACTCAAACATGAACATTCGCTATCCAAAGCCGACTATATCTCACTTATCAGCGTAATGGTGGATTTACATGTATCTTCATCTGCAAAATGCAGAAAAGTAGAGCAGGACAGATATATACAAAAAATCCGAGCGAGTGAAAGAGAACCATCAAAAATATGAACATGTTCGTCTTCATTTCAGCATTATGGCACTTTCCTACAATGCAGAAACGAAGTTCTTCTGCATTTTGATCTTTTCTCTCTATCTAACAAATATACATTTTGTATTTGGCATCCCTTTTTTTTGTGCAGAAACCAAATGAAGATACATGTTAATCCGCCATAAGGAACATTACTCATAAACAAATTACTATCCGGATAGTTCTACATATGTTTGTGATCGCGGCCATTGGCCGTTGTCCGCCAAACACTTCCATTTTCCAATCGTGTTGGAAGAACCTTATGTGCGTGTCCACATTTATGAGAAATTAGATCTGTTCAAATATCTGAAAGGTAGAGGTAAATAAAGGTAAGATCGCACTTGATGTTGAATGAACTACAACTTAGTATACAAATAATAATAAGATATGAACTAAAAGTTTTTGTTTATTATTTTATATATAGAATTTATTCAGTCATATTTTGTATAAATTAAATTCCAAGAAACAATATTTCCTTAGTCTGGATGACTTTTCTATGTTTTTATTTTGTGAATGAAAATGACGAACGAAATGAACAACTATATTACAATAAAGGATCCTTAATTTTTGTATTTTATAAAATTTTATTGTATGCATGAATGTTTGTGTATGAAGAATGTGAGTATGAAAGAATGATGAGTGAAGTTATAGAACTTCTTTAAAAATAACATTGGAATTAATGATTCAATCTTTTTTATAGTTATGAAAATATTTCAGAAACTTTTTACTTTTGAGAAAGCCACATCAAGTTGACCATAAGAAAATACAGTATCCGGCAAGTGCAACCCAGCTCTTTGTAATGTTTGACCTTGTACTTTATTTATGGTGATACCATATGAAATTTGTATGGGAAACTGTTTTCTCGGCATGTTGAATGAATGGCATAGATGTATCCCATGGTGTTGATGATATTCTCGGAATTAAAACAGTTTTTCCAGTATGTTATGATGAAAAGACTTAATTGAGTTATCATCCTCGCCCCATTGGTCAAACCTTCATTAGCGTTTAGATTCCGTATTAGCATTACAGTCGTGATTACATTAATTTGTAAGATGGAAGGCCAGAATGACAAACACTATTTAGGAACTCCACAAAATACATTTCTTCATCGTATCTATCATAAGATTGAATCGATTCATAGCTGTACTAAATGTTTGCTTCATCTGCAATAATTTTGTCTAAAACATGATCATTTATTTTTTCGCAATCTTCTTTTTGGGGCATAAAATTGCTCGATCAAGTAACTGCAAAACGTTGCCTTCATTTATGACATGTATATCATAAGATTTATGCAAATATTCATTTTCGGGGACATAGCAATATTTTGGAACTTTAATTGCATCTGGAGACAAATCATTTTAGTACTCCAACTCACCGTTCCCCAACTTTAAAAGCCAGTTACTAAAAATGGGATCGTCGTTTGTCCTCATATTTCCTTTTTTCAACTTTTGAGATTGTTTTATATTTGCTTCAATTCAATAATTGTTGTTCTACTGTCGTGCCTTACAACAGGAAGAACCTGCCTAAAATCTCCACACAGGAATAAGCACATGCTCTCTTTGAAAATGAGGAATACTTCTTGCCATGATGAAGAAATTTTACCAGTGCCTTCTGGTTCAGCAACTTTTCGAAGCAAAATTTGCAAAATTATGGATTGATTTTTTAATTTTAAATTTATTTTAATTTTTTTAAAGTTTATTTTAATTTAAAAAAAAAAAAAACAAGTACCTATGTAAAATTCATCTTTCTCTTTTTAATACACGTTCCAGTGTCCAGTGTCTGTGACAGTTAATTATCGCGAATGGAGATAAGATCTTTTTTCTCATGCGGACTTATTCAATTTGGAAGTCTTAAAGATCTCCCAAGCAATGCAAACAGTCACGCACGGAGAAGCTATACTGATATTCACACCTTGCAATTGCAAGTTAGTGCAATAATCATTATATTAATACGTAAAGGTGATTTCTACCCGCACCTTTTTCAATGTCTTAATGGCAACATATTATTTTTTTCAAAGATATGGGCAGTTACTCTAAGGCAAACTTATTATTTTGTTTATATTTTGCCGTTAAGGCAGTTAAATTATTGTTTATATAGTTTTTCGCTTTTACACCCCCTGACCGCGCTTGCAAACTCACCCAGCCACCATCACTTTTCGTTTGTGCAGCGAATTCAATATTCCAACCTTCCAATAGACGTCAGTGCAGTGGTAAGCAAGCACAAAGAAAAACCGAAAAAAAACAACAACGACACGATTTTTAGCTCACACAGCCAGAGTAGAAACGATTATTATGAATGATCAGTATGCTTTGGGCATGCAATGAGGACGGTCATAGTGGAGTATACTATATTTTGCAGGGCATTACAACAATTCATTTACGTTGTTCAATGGGTAAGAACCAGTGTTGCCGAAAGTACTCCCATAGGAGTATTGTACTACTTTCAACACCTTTGTACTCCTCCTTTCACATTGGTACTCCCATTTTGTAAAGACCTAAAATATCCTACACTTGCAGCAAAGTGTAATGCCAACCTCAATAAATTTAATTCACTTTAAATTAAATGTAAATTTGACAGCTTCAAAGCTATTTCTTTTTCGTTGGATTCATGAAATTTTTTTCTGCCAGTATTTCGTTATTTATTTTATTGTTACTTGAGATTGTAGTTTGGTGGTTCTGTTTTTTTTTTGATTGAACTTCGTGAATTTGTATGTGTAGTTCAATAAAATGAAAAGGTTTGCTGAATTAATGGTTGAAATATTGTTATTCTTTGCAAGAATAATTCAAAGTAATACTACGTGTCTACATAAAGATAATTCGGATTAAAAAGAGTAGATTAAAAATTAATATTGAAGTGTTTTCACCAGAGAAAAAAGATTAGTTTGACGTTTTCACTCTGAATTGCCATTCAAAAGTCGATATGAATAATTGCAAACAAGGATTTTTCTCGGCAACACTGGCAAGAATCTTTTTTATTAAAGTATATAGAGAATGGTCACCAGTGTTGCCGGGGAAAATTTAAGAAGGTAGTACTGCAGCCAAAAATGGGGAGTATTTTGAATCAGACATTTTTTTTGTCTTTAAAAATAAGTGTGTGCACAATTTTTTTCTTAAACTTTATTTAGAAAAAAAAAAATCATCAAAAATAAATTCAGTAAAAAAAATACATAAATAAATAAATTATTAGTTATACTTACAAAAGAAAGAAAATATATCTTTAATTATAACATCTGTCTTATGGCAGATACCTTAATTCATAGTAATATTAGTTTTAGAATAAAAATAAGGAATTTAATTGTCATCTGCAAGTGTAAGATATTTTAGGTCTTTAAAAAAATAAGAGTACGAATGTTAAAGGAGGAGTACGGGAGTACGATGGTGTTGAAAGTAGTACAATACTCCTATGCAACGTTTTAGAATAAAAATAAGGAATTTAATTGTAATCTGCAAGTGTAAGATATTTTAGGTCTTTAAAAAAATAAGAGTACGAATGTGAAAGGAGGAGTACGGGGGTACGATGGTGTTGAAAGTAGTACAATACTCCTATGGGAGTTTATTCGGCACACTGATTGGTTACCATCACTTTTCGTTTTTGCAGCGAATTCAATATTCCAACTTTCCAATAGACGTCAGTGCAGTGGTAAGCTGGTAAGCAAGCACAAAGAAAAACCGAAAAAAAACAACAACAGCTCACACTTCACACAGCCTACAGCCACAGCCAGAGTAGAAACGATTATTATGAATTATCAGTGCCAGTGTGCTTTGGGCATGCAATGAGGACGGTTATGGTGGAGCGTACGATATTTTGCAGGGCATTACAACAAGAATT
The DNA here is from genome assembly GCA_949320155.1 of Melangyna quadrimaculata. NCBI lineage: Eukaryota > Metazoa > Arthropoda > Insecta > Diptera > Syrphidae > Melangyna > Melangyna quadrimaculata. The sequence goes on from OX439484.1 coordinate 103,966,303, forward strand.
CATATACGTTGTTCAGTAGGTTAAGGAATATTACTCATAAACAAATTACTATCCGGATAGCTCTACATATGTTTGTGATCGCGGCCATTGGCCGTTGTCCGCCAAACGCTTCCACTTTCCAATCGTGTTGGAAGAACCTTATGTGCCTGTCCACATTTATGAGAAATTAGATCTGTTCAAATATCTGAAAGGTAGAGGTAAATAAAGGTAAGATCGCACTTGATGTTGAATGAACTACAACTTAGTATACAAATAATAATAAGATATGAACTAAAAGTTTTTATTTATTATTTTATATAGAGAATTTATTCAGTCATATTTTGTATAAATTAAATTCCAAGAAACAATATTTCCTTAGTCTGGATGACTTTTCTATGTTTTTATTTTGTGAATGAAAATGACGAACGAAATGAACAACTATATTACAATAAAGGATCCTTAATTTTTGTATTTTATAAAATTTTATTGTATGCATGAATGTTTGTGTATGAAGAATGTGAGTATGAAAGAATGATGAGTGAAGTTATAGAACTTCTTTAAAAATAACATTGGAATTAATGATTCAATCTTTTTTATAGTTATGAAAATATTTCAGAAACTTTTTACTTTTGAGAAAGCCACATCAAGTTGACCATAAGAAAATACAGTATCCGGCAAGTGCAACCCAGCTCTTTGTAATGTTTGACCTTGTACTTTATTTATGGTGATACCATATGAAATTTGTATGGGAAACTGTTTTCTCGGCATGTTGAATGAATGGCATAGATGTATCCCATGGTGTTGATGATATTCTCGGAATTAAAACAGTTTTTCCAGTATGTTATGATGAAAAGACTTAATTGAGTTATCATCCTCGCCCCATTGGTCAAACCTTCATTAGCGTTTAGATTCCGTATTAGCATTACAGTCGTGATTACATTAATTTGTGAGATGGAAGGCCAGAATGACAAACACTATTTAGGAACTCCACAAAATACAGTTCTTCATCGTATCTATCATCAGATTGAATCGATTCATAGCTGTACTAAATGTTTGCTTCATCTGCAATGATTTTGTCTACAACATGATCATTTATTTTTTCGCAATCTTCTTTTTGGGGCATAAAATTGCTCGATCAAGTAACTGCAAAACGTTGCCTTCATATATCATAAGATTTATGCAAATATTCATTTTCGGGGACATAGCAATATTTTGGAACTTTAATTGCATCTGGAGACAAATCATTTTAGTACTCCAACTCACCGTTCCCCAACTTTAAAAGCCAGTTACTAAAAATGGGATCGTCGTTTGTCCTCATATTTCCTTTTTTCAACTTTTAAGATTGTTTTATATTTGCTTCAATTCAATAATTGTTGTTCTACTGTCGTGCCTTACAACAGGAAGAACCTGCCTAAAGTCTCCACACGTGAATAAGCAAATGCGTCCGCTCTCTTTGAAAATGAGGAATACTTCTTGCCATGATGAAGAAATTTTACCAGTGCCAGCAACTTATCGAAGCAAAATTTGCAAAATTATGGATTGATTTTTTAATTTTAAATTTATTTTAATTTTTTTAAAGTTTATTTTAATTAAAAAAAAAAAACAAGTACCTATGTAAAATTCATCTTTCTCTTTTTAATACACGTTCCAGTGTCCAGTGTCTGTGACAGTTAATTATCGCGAATGGAGATAAGATCTTTTTTCTCATGCGGACTTATTCAATTTGGAAGTCTTAAAGATCTCCCAAGCAATGCAAACAGTCACGCACGGAGAAGCTATACTGATATTCACACCTTGCAATTGCAAGTTAGTGCAATAATCATTATATTAATACGTAAAGGTGATTAAAGATAATTCGGATTAAAAAGAGTAGATTAAAAATTAATCTTGAAGTGTTTTCACCAGAGAAAAAAAATTAGTTTGACGTTTTCACTCTGAATTGCCATTCAAAAGTCGATATGAATAATTGCAAACAAGGATTTTTCTCCGGCAACACTGGCAAGAATCTTTTTTATTAAAGTATATAGAGAATAGTCACCAGTGTTGCCGGGGAAAAATATAAGAAGGTAGTACTGCAGCCAAAAATGGGGAGTATTTTGAATCAGACATTTTTTTGTCTTTAAAAATAAGTGTGTGCACAATTTTTTTCTTAAACTTTATTTAGAAAAAAAAAATCATCAAAAATAAATTCAGTAAAAAAAATACATAAATAAATAAATTATTAGTTATACTTACAAAAGTAAGAAAATATATCTTTAATTATAACATCTGTCTTATGGCAGATACCTTAATTCATAGTAATATTAGTTTTAGAATAAAAATAAGGAATTTAATTGTCATCTGCAAGTGTAAGATATTTTAGGTCTTTAAAAAATAAGAGTACTAATGTGAAAGGAGGAGTACGGGAGTACGATGGTGTTGAAAGTAGTACAATACTCCTATGGGAGTTTTTTCGGCACACTGATTGGCGAATTCAATATTCCAACTTTCCAATAGACGTCAGTGCAGTGGTAAGCTGGTAAGCAAGCACAAAGAAAAACCGAAAAAAAAACAACAACAGCTCACACTTCACACAGCCAGAGTAGAAACGATTATTATGAATTATCAGTGCCAGTGTGCTTTGGGCATGCAATGAGGACGGTTATGGTGAAGCGTACGATATTTTGCAGGGCATTACAACAACAATTCATATACGTTGTTCAGTAGGTTAGAATCTTTTTTATTAAAGTACCTATTATATAGAGAATGGTCGAATTTCGACCACTGGGCGGTACTAGTAATTATTATTTTGTATGCACCGTTTAGTTCCGTCAACGTCCAGTGCATTAACTTTATTTCCATCCACAACATAAATTGAACAGACCTGATTTCCCATAAGATGAAAATGAATTCGTTAAATAAACACTTCCAATTGCAATTCCAAAAAATCAAGTTCCTATGTACCGATCTACATTGCCCGATTTTACCACGAAGATTTTTCCAGAAATCGTGGAAATGTACACACAGAACGATTTTTTCCATTAGATTTTTTCCTTGTCTTCTTCATTTTTTTTATTGCTGTGCTCTTCATTTTTCATTGATATTCAATCACACCATCAAACGAACGGCACACTGACACCGAACACACACAAAAAACTGAATACATCTTTCTCTTTTTAATGCACGTTCCAGTGGTGTCTGTGCTGACACTTAATTATAATGAAATAGAGATCAGATCTTTTTTCTCTTTCGGACTTATTCAATTTGGATGTATTAAAGATCTCCCAAGCCAGTGGGAATAATTAAGTAACAGTTACCCCGTTAATTTCCATGTTTTCACGTTGTATTTAATTTAACATAAATACAATTATATAAAAGAAAACGAATATAATTTTTATTCATATCGTTCAATAAATATAAATTCTTCATTCACATTTAAGGTTAGTCCCGATCTACATTGCCCGATATTTCCACGAAGATTTTTCCAGAAATCGTGTGAAATGTACACACAGAACGATTTTTTCCATGAGATTTTTTCCTTGTCTTCTTCATTTTTTATTTCTGTGCTCTTCATTTTACATTGATATTCACTCACACCATCAAACCAATGGCACACTGACACCGAACACACACAAAAAACTGGAAAGAGGGCGAAAGAGAACATAAACAGACTGGAAAAATCGTTCGAGTTTTGTGGTACAAACGATTTGATCCCTACCCCTCACTTTTCACTCCCTTCACCTACGAACAAAAGATCGGCACTGGAAAAATCGTTCAATGTAGACCGGCCCTTAGACCGCACACAACACTTCACGACGCGGCAAAACGTTATTTGTATGAAATTGTATGTATAAAATTTCATACAAATTATTATGAATCGCAGTTCCACCTGGTGCAGTCTAATCCTTAATAAAATTATTTAAAAGAAAACTTAATAAAGATGACAAACAAATATTCTATTTACAGAAATAAACAACTTTGTTCATATCTTAGTTCGTGATTACACTGTTCATGAAAAAAAAAGTACGTACTTCCTTTCGTTATTTTGGCATTCATGGAATTTCGGTTGTTTTGTAAAAAACAAAATCAGTACAAATAATTAAAAATGTGTTAATCACTTATTTCTAAAATATATATAAATAAGTATATTAAATTACGGAAAAAAATTTCCAATTCAATCATTTTTGTGACACCATAGAACAGCATCGTGGTTGCCAAATCAGAAACGTCAAAGTTCAACGACAAAAGTCTTGAAATTTTCTTTCCTGCTTTCGTTACTTCCTTCCGTCTTCATTTCTACACCCTCAACCCAATCTGTGAAAAAAAAAAACGAAAGACGAAACAACCGAAAAAATGAGTCGTGTAATCGTGGTCTTAATGTTATTCCTTGCCTTTAATTCTATGCACACCACAATATATTGAACAGACCTAATTTGCACGATTGGAAATTGGAATGTTTGTTTTGAAAGTTCATTGGAATTTGAAGTGTTCATTTTCATTGGAATATTATAATATTTTTAAAGCTAGTTTTTAATTTAATTATAAATATTTATAAAATAAAACTATAACTCTCGAAGTCTTTGGGAAATTTCGATTGTTTTGACACATCAACCATTAAAATCGGTTCAGTATGTTGGCTTAAAAACAGTCACGTACCACTGAAATAATATATATGATAAGAAATCCGCGATTTTTTTTCGCGCCTTTCGAGCTGTTGGGTGGCACTAAAAACTAATTTTTTGTATACATTAGTACTCTGGTAGTCAAGACCTTCCGATTGCGATACATTTTGGTGGCATACATCAATTATCTTAAAATTTCAGTAAAAAATCCGCTACTTTAATCGCGTCTGTCGGGGGTTTTGGGGCAACTTAGACGTCTGTCATGTACATATTCAAACTCAGGGGCTCAAGATCTTTCGTTTGTGATACATTTCAAGTGGTTTCTTTTTGACAAAACACGCCAAACCATTTTTGTAATCAGGGAGTTGATGGCGCCAAGTTGTATTACTGATGCACTTTTACGTGGTATCGGGGCCACTACATGCTGGCAGACGAACGTATTCGTTATCACCTTCACCGGGACTACCTATACTATTAAAATATTTCGGTTTTCTTTCACGAGCAACATCTGCTGCCGGCTCTCGGTCTACTACATTAACCAAATAAAATTCATTTAAATACATTCAAGTTTAGAAATTTACATAAGCAAAATGTAACCAAGTGAAATTGAGTACTTTTGTTTTGTCCGACACTGTTTAAAGTTCTATTAATTTATTTTCCAAGGTTCGCAAAGTGCACGAATCACGTGGATATTAAAGTTGCAGTAACATTTGCAGTTGGATTTCAAAACAAAATAAAATGTATTTTTATAAAAAATATCTTTCAAAGAATTTCTCAAAAGGTGAATGAAGTTTTGCAGGATGCACGCAATTGAAGTTGCAATTTATCTCAAAATAAATAAAAATTAAAAATATTTGTACATCCTCCTTACAACTTCCTGAACATTTGTACAATTATTTCTTATGGCCGGGAAAACTAATTGATTTCAAGAAAAGTGGATGGTAATTTTAGTTTTATTTAAGAATGACTAACATAAGTTTAACAAAAAGTTGGTCGAAATTGCAATTGCAATTATATTTTTGCACTTGCCACTGTCGAAACAATTTAATTTATTGAGAAAGGGCTTATTTTAATCTTTTTTTTAATGGAGCAAGGTTCGGAGGGTTCACAAAAGTATGCGGACAAACGCGGACAATAATAGAACAAACTGCTGTTTTAGAAAACATCCTTAAAAATAAAGAAAACAATTCAATCGAACATCAATGAATTATATTTTTTTTAATTCTATTATTCGTTTCATTGTTTTGGCACACAGTGTGGCAACAAAGCGAAGAAAGGCACGACGATGGCTCAACATTTATTTGTAATAGTAGATTAATCCCAGAAACCACACATCCAATTTTGTGTTTTAAATGTTATACTCGGAGGAAATGTGCTTAAAAATGTTCTTAGGGCTATATGTAAGAATCTGAAAAGAATGGCCGACGCGTTTATATTGGTAATGTTTGAAATGTTTCAATCCATATTATCGCGCTACTTACTGAAAAGGGCAGAAGAACGTCTGCCGGGACAGCTAGTATATATATGTACACATATAAATTACATATACAGTGCTGCCAAAAACATTCCGGATTTTTCCTCAGTAAAATGTTTTTCTTAATATCCCATAATTTGTAAAGGGTATGAGACAATTTAATAATAACCTTAAAAATATAATGCTACGATGACAAGAACAACAAAAAAAAATATTTTATAAAGTTATTCAATAACATGACTGTGCAAAACTAACCGGATTGCAGGGAGATTGCGAGTCTCGATGTTAAAGTAGCGGTTTTTTCGTCTTTTGACTCACGCCGTAGATTAAACAGACTTTACAAGTTGAGAGCTGTGTTAGTTGAAATTATATAGTGCAGAAAATGGCTAAAACACGTCATAGCAACGCGATTCGATGCAAGGTAATAGAAAAGTTCAAAGCCGGTACAAAACAAAATTTAATATCTGAAATATTGCAAATTCCAACGTCAACGGTTAATAACATCATTACACAATTTAGAAGCGGGAAATCAGTAGAAGCAGATCATTTTGGTGGACGCCCTCGCAAAACAACTGTTCAAACTGCTAGGCGCATAAAGAATTTTGTGCTTAAATACCCTTTTGCAACTTCAAAGATAATTTTTGATGAACTAAATCTACCTATAGGGCCAAGTATGGTAAGGAAGTGTTTAAGAGATTTCGGTCTTTTTGCATTTCGATCAGCGAAGAAACCTCTTCTTACTGCTAAACATCGTAGAAAAAGGTAAGCCATCAAAGGTGGTTGGAAAAGACTTTAAATTCCTAATCAAAATATTTAACTCAGGGTTGAATTTGCAAAAAATCATCTTAACTGGTCTTTAAGCAAATGGAGGAGCGTGCTTTTCAGTGATGAAAGGAAATTCAAATTGTTTTACTCCGATGGTGCAAGGACAGTAAGGCGCTCAAAAGGTACGCGATTAAAGCCTGCAAAATTTACTCCCAGTTAAGCACGGTGGAACCTCGGTGATGGTTTGGGTCTGTTTTTCAGGCGCAGGCTGCGGTCCAATACATCAAATCACAGGAATTATGAACTGTTTTCAATATAAGGACATTTTGGAGGCAGTAATGCTTCCATATGCAGAGGAAGAAATGCGTTGGGTTTTTCAGCAGGATAATGACCCCAAACATTCTTCAAAGCTGTTAAAAGAGTGGTTTGCGACTAAAAATATTCGTGTTTTAGAATGGCCGTCTCAATCACCCGATCTAAACACAATTGAAAACTTGTGGGCCATTTTAAAAAGGCGGGTTGGGAAAAAAAAGCACACGTCAACAACTTTTCTTTTTGCAGCCTTGAAAAATGAATGGGAGAATATTCCTGCTTCTAATTTCGAAAATTTAATTCAGTCAATGTCTCGTCGATGTCGAGCTGTGATAAAAAATAGGGGTTACTGGACAAAATATTAAATACAAAATAATAATTAATTGTACAAGATAAAATCCGGTTAGTTTGTCACATTAACATTCTGAATCAACTTTAATTTTTGACTATTATTTTTTGTTTTAATGGATAATTTACAATGTTTTTTGTTTAAAATGATACAATTGTTTAATAAACATGGCGAAAAATTACAAATATTTGATTTGTTCATTTTTATGTCACAAACCAACACTCAATGCAGTTGACCAACAAAATCCGGAATGATTTTGACACCACTGTATATATTAGACTGGACCTGAGGCACCTAAAAAAAAAACACTCTTCTCCACCCGTCAATAGTTTCTAAATAGTCAAAAGAAAAAAACCCATAATTTCCCCTCCCCCTTAGTCGCCCTGTTTTCAATTAAAGGTTGATATATATCAAAGTTCATTTAGCCTTAATACGATTAAAATTTTCAAATTTTTATTTTTTTTTACCGTCACTGGATAGTTTAAACTCCTAAAAATTAACATGGAAAATAATTATATGTGAGGAACTCTATTTTAACAGACATTTATTTAAATAGTGAATTGCTATTTTTGTTCTTTCTTCAAATTCATAGTCCAGAAATTGAATCAAAAATACACTCTTAAGACAGTACAGAGTTCAGGATAGAACTTAATTTAATTGGGGGTGCATTGACTTGGCAAAGTATGGTCGATAAGCTAGAAAAAATGCTCGAATTGACCAGAAAGTTTATAAACACATTGAGGAACATGTTATAGTCTTATTCATTTGAAATCATGCCCATAAAATTAATTTTTAAGGACGATAATGATCCAAAACGTCCTCAACGGATTGCTAAAAAAGTGTTTTCGTATTCAAGTCATTTTTTTTAGATTAGACCGTCCAAAGCCCGGACCTAAATTCTATCGAGAACTTGTGGGGAGACATCAAGGGATGGTTAAAGTAAAAAAAAAAAACGTTTTCATCAGAAGGTTCTAAATATTGAGGAAATCTGATAGAGTACACCACTATCAAGATTCCATGCCTTACGCGAAAATATACAAGGAATTTTGTCTGAAATTATAAAGAATTAAGGATTTCCTACAATATATTCACATTAACATATTGCAATTTCAAAGATTTTTAATGTTATGACAACCTTTTGTTTCTGTTCCTAATTTCATTTCCAGATGAAATAAGAGTTAAATTAATGTTTATTTTATTTCTTCCAATATTCTCATGCTTATATTTTTTAAACATTACTCAAAGTGTACCGACGCTCATGGGCTTTTATTAAAACCACTACTAAACCTCAACAGCTTTCCCAAACAAGTTATGCATTTTAAATTTTTATAAAAAATATCGTAACTAATTAGGCCTCCACGACTGTATATATATACATATGTAGGTATATACAGATAATAGCAACAAACTGTGAGGCCTTCATTTTTATACTGTCTAAGTATCAAAAAAACAAATGATTCTTTTTTATTTTATTTTAGGATCAGGCCATAATAAATGTTATAATCTTAACTATTATATAAAGACGAAAGAATTATTATGTTCCTTCGCGCATAATTCATACAATAATTAACTGATTTACGTGAAACAAATTTAATAATATGCTTTATGTCTATGAGACGGTTTTAGGCTATTTTGTATTTCTTAATTTATTTAAATTTTCAAAATATTTATTGTTTTTTCATTTTTTTGTCACCTTTTTTCTAAGAGTTTGTCCCAAATATTCACTCAAACACTCAAAACGGTTTGATATTTTAAAATAAATAAACATTCATACGAAAATTTTAAGACCTATGTATATCTTTTCATAATTATACAGGCTATCCAGTAAATAATGGACAACCTTGCAACCGGTTATAGCTGGACTTAAGACCTTTCAGAAAAAAAATATAAAAAAAATATTTTCCTTGTAGTTTTTCGGGTTATGATAAAAAAAACTAAGTACGACATGCCTCAAATACCTGAACATTACCACCACGGTTGAATGATTATTATTGTTTTTTTATTTTTATAATATTCTTGATGTCATACCAAATTTAACACTTACTGTTGCAGTTTTTTTATAATATTTTTAATTTATTTTAGTATACAAAATTCAAACTTGTGAAAATAAAAAAAAAACTTGATTTTGTATAAAAAATAAATTAAAAAAAAAAAATATTATAAAAAAACTGCAACAGCAAGTGTTAAATTCGGTATAACATCTATTAGTACAATTATTCAAGAATATTATAAAAATATAAAAAACAATAATAATCATTCAACCGTGTTGGTAATGTTCAAGTATTTGAGGCATGTCGTATTTAGTTTTTTAATCATAACCAGCTATAACCGGTTGCAAAGTTATCCATTATTTACTGGACACCCTGTATATACAAGCTGAGCAATAAATATATAAACTTTTGAAAGTTATCAATTTTATTAAATTATTTCTATCCAGGAATGCTATTCAAGAGCAATCAACGGGTAGCTGCATTGTTTTTTGCTATATTTGTTTTGTTCTTTTCTTCCATAAAATGAATTCATGACTGCTGGCTGAGCACAATGGTGTTGTTGTAGAAAGGTAAACAAATAGTATATGTAGCGCCACAATGAAAAGCTACCATTGTAGCAAGAAAGTGTATGCGCGTGTGTGAATTAGGTAGAGGTATGTTATGTTATGTAGGAAGAAAAGAGTTACATTAAGTGGTCAAATTATTTGTTATCGGTAATCTCCATACGTCGCTTTTGTATAAAAAAGAAGGCGAGTAAAAAGAGGGTAACTTGACTTCTAATGGTCGGATCTTCAAGATTGTGATCTTAAAATGACGGGAAAAACAGTTTTCATTGTGTGTATTAAAAGAAAGAGGTACAATTAATATTAAATGGTGTAATATTGAATGGTGTTGGCGAATATTTTAAAAGGCAAAATGTTATTAATAAATTCAAATGACTTCTGTCTTAAAAAACGCTTCACATATTTACAAAATGGCTATACTCCAAATACATTTTGTATCCGGAAGCTTTAAAAAAAATACATAATATAGGTAGGAAGGTTTGCAAATATAAAACAAGATCCTTTAGTATTATGTACTTATAGCAAACAGAATATTATTTTTTAAAGTTTGCGAAGCAACGCAAGCACGGGTTGGCTAGTTATAAATACATTTATAAATTTCAGTTTTTATCCTTTAAAAAAATATTTATTTTTGCTGTTGATAAAAGCCAACAAATGCAAACATTTTCTTTACACCAACAAAATGATTGAAAACCGATATTTATGGGTACTTTTTTAAATTAAAATCCCCAATGTTTTTTTTTTTTTGCATAGCATTGATGCTCGCGTCAAAAATTTAAAAATCTGAAAAAACTCCACACGATTTAAGTGTGGTCCAAGCTACATATATTATGTAGATATATTGATGAAAACCATCTATAAATCTATCATAATTTTTTTTCAATTAATAGTATTATGTATGTAAAGACTTTTTATAAATAACATTATTTTGTTATTTTAATAATATAATTGTTACTTACAAAATCATCAAAAGGAATGAAGTTTTCATTTTCCGCTGCGTCACCAAGAGTCCCGTTTGTAGTAGTTACCATCGCAGGTGCCACATTGTTAGGTGGAGCACTCAATGTCGTCCATTCACCGTTCATAAAGTAAGCAATTTGTGCCGTTTGATCCGGTATAACATCCCAATTCTGCGTCGTCGATGTAACAATTTGTGAAACTGCCGATGAAGGACTGTTTCCGTTGCACTCAAACATTTCAACGTATTTTGCCAGCTCACTTTTTTCAGGTTTGGCTTTGTTTTTCGAGCCCGGCTTTCGGCCGCGTTTTTTAGGCGGACCATTTGGTGGTTTTGGACATTTTCGTTTCAGAACACGTTGTTTCGTCGTCTTTGGCATTTCATCTTCTTTTTCTTTGATAATGCACACGACGGACTCTACAGAAGCTTGTGATTCAGACTCATTTGGAACTTTAACTTCAATTTGGGGATTATTTTTAACAGTGGATTGAGTTTGTCCTTCAACTAGCACCACATCGTTGTCATCCTTGATTTCATAAGTCAGCTTGCATTCTTGATTTTCCCCACTCCCATTTACACCATCAGCTTTTTCAGTTTTTTCTTTAAGGTTAGATTCAAGCTGTGAAAGATTCAAATCTAGAATTTTCTTTGTCATGTCAAGGTGGTTCAAGTCAATGGAAATTTTGTACTTGACACTGTGTAGTTTTTCCTGCAAAATCGTAGGAACGAAAATTGTGACAAGATTCGTAGATGCTGAGACCGGCAAGCTTTCAACTTGCACCAGTGCAACAAGGTCAGAGTCCGATTGATGACTGCATTTAGTTGTGGAACAAATCGTCTCCGTATCGGCTTTGGTCGATGTTGATGGCGAGGATGATCCGAATTTACTACGCGAAAATCTCGAATTAATATTAATAACTGAAGAAGAGTCCTGAGAAATAGTTTTTCGCACGCGTGTGGTTCGTCTCAATTGTTGTTGGGCGACCGACTCATCAATTCGTTTTTGAAACTCGGACAAAGTATTCTTAACATTTAGTATAATATAATTTAAATCTAATTGTTCAAGTTCGACTTTTGGAACCTTGTCTTTAATTTGTTCTTCAAGTTTGGCCCGCAGCTGGTTGTTAAACTCATCGGTATGCGGCAAATTTGGGCACAAAACATGCATTTTTTGCACAAGCACATCGACATCAATGTCTTTTGTGTCCTCCATTGTTTTTTGCTTATTTTCACGCAAAATTATATGTTTTGTTAATTCTTTGTTATTAAGGGCAAGATTAAAAAGTATTTTTTTTTTTTTTGTAAAAAATGTAGTAAAAAATTATATGTATTTTCTTGATTCTTACCAAAAATAATGCAACATTGATCGAATGACTGTGACCGTGCGTATAAGTATCTACTAAAATCCAAAATATTTTATATTTGAAAAAAAAACACACGGTAAAAAAAAGACATATGGAATTTCACCGTTAAATATTTCCAATAGCATTCCAGATTTTGGTATGGATCCAGACGTAAGGGTAAGTGCACATTTAAAGGCCTTCCACACTAGCCCACTGCCCTTCAAGCAAAATCACGGACCCAAATTTCTCGGTTCACTTGGGACTCCAAAAAAAATGAGTGTCTCACACACAATAACAAATTTTCTGTGTACGCATGTAAAAAGAACGAGAATCGAGAGTATTTTTTTCAAGCATCGAAAAATAGAGAAGTATACAATCATTTTGCCTTAATTTCCACCACTTTTTTTTTAGTTCAGTTTTGTAGGTAGCGTGGCGAAGACGGTTGCTTTTTTATCTCTTTTTTCTTGTTAACACTTTTAAACATTTCCAATCAGAAATGCAAGTTTCTATTTATTAAATGTAAATTTATATTTGTGGAAATATGCCATGTTTATTAGTGCGAAATAGTCTTTAGAAAACCTTTTATGAATGATAAATAAAAAAAAACTCTTGAAATTACAAAAAAAACAGTTTGTTTTATTTTTGTAGGCAATGGAGAAACTAGACTAGATGGGAAGTTTTTTTTAATACTTTTGGGTTGGGTATGTCTCAATTCATTCATTTTTTTGGAACCGTTTTAGATTCCATTTGGTTTCGGTTCTCCGAGTATGGTGAATTGAAAAACTCTCTCTCTCTCACAATACATTCACATAATGGCTCCGTGGTGATTCTGATTTCCATACTAATTTGAGCCACAAAACGCAGTTTATCGATCCGTATTTGGATCCGAATGCGAAGTCGTCCATACGTTGTTTGATACGTTTGCGGACCGAAAACGAGCTCGCTTGCTTGAAGGTTGCCCTTCAAGCAAAATCACGGACCCAAATTTCTCGGTTCACCTGGGACTACAAAAAAAAAAATGAGTGTCTCACACACAATAACAAATTTTCTGTGTAAGCATGTAAAAAGAACGAGAATCGAGAGTATTGTTTTAAGCACCGAGAAATAGAGAGAGTATAGGCGAAATAAAATATACAATCATTTTGCCTTAATTTCCACCACTTTTTTTTTTAGTTCAGTCTTGTAGGTAGCGTGGCGAAGACGGTTGCTTTTTATCTCTTTTTTCTTCTTAAAACTTTGAAAAATTTCCAATCAGAAATGTAAGTTTCTATTTATTAAATGTGAATTTATATTTGTGGAAATATGTCATGGTTATTAGTGCAAAATAGTCTTTAGAAATCCTTTTATGAATGATAAATAAAAAAACTCTTAAATGAAAAAATTAGTTTGTTTTATTTTTGTAGGCAATGGAGAAACTGGACTAGATGGGGATTTTTTTTAAATACATTTGGGTTGGGTATGCCTCAATTCATTCATATTTTTGGAACCGTTTTAGATTCCATTTGGTTTCTGTTCTCCGTGTATGGTGAATTGAAAAACTCTCTCTCTCTCACAATACATTCACATAATAGCTCCGTGGTGATTCTAATTTCCATACTAATTTGAGCCGCAAAACGCAGTTTTTCGATCCGTATTTGGATCCGAATGCGAAGTCGTCCATACGTTGTTTGATACGTTTGCGGACTGAAAACGAGCTCGCCTGCTTGAAGGGTGTGTATTAATACATGTCAAAAAAGTGGGAACAAATCATGTAGAATAGTGTGGAAAGAAAATATGAAAGACCAGCCTACACAACCCGACATTCTATCCCACACGATTTGACATGTGTTAATACATGAATAATTTTAGGAATGGTTCTAATTCTATCCCACATTCTATCACACTTTTTTTAAGTTAAGGTAATGTATTAATACAAGCAAGTGTGGCAGCAAAATATGAAAAGTCATTTCTTTCCCACAAATTTGGCAGTCGCGTGGAATTCTTTCCCACTTTCAATTTGACCTGTATTAATACAGAGTGATGTAGTGTGGAAGGGCTATTAAGAGTACGTTCCATGAAAGACAAGTTATTTTCCCGACGTTTTTTATATCATCAAAACTGGCGAAAGCGCTTAGAAGAAGAAATAGAGGAAGAGGTATTTGTCACATATACAGTGTACGTGAGTGAAGCAGTTTTTGAGAACCAGAAGTGTCAAATCGTTAGCGTGTGATTAGAAAAAACAAAGAAAAAAAAATTAGTACAAGTTAAAACCCAAAATAATATAACAATTGCTTTGAAAAATCAAATAATTTAAAGTGCATTAGATAGACATTGTGGTGAAAAAGCATGAAGTGCATTGTTCAGGGGTGTGGAAATCAACAAAACAAGGTGGATAAAAGCTTTTCCTTTCACAGGTGAATTTTATTATATTTTTCTCAAAAAAAGTGCTGTAATGTTTTTTTTTAGATTGATGAACTATTAAACAATATATTTAGAATGGGTTACACTTTAAATTAAGTCAAGAATATTATAATTTAGTTGAAAATGTGCACATAATTTTTTTGTTAGAATTTAAGAACCAGAAATGTCAAACTGAAACTCTCGTTAACAGGTGTGCATGAGATTGCATGATATTAGAGGTTGAAAGGCGCAACTATCTGTTAAGCGCCCTTCTTATGAGAAAATTATTTTTTGTTATTAAATCGATTTTTTACGTTTTGAGTTTTGTTCCGTCGCCAACTTATAAGTTCATATTTCAATGTTAATTTGTCTGTTCAGTAAGGTGTCTATCAGTTCATATTTGGTTGTTCATGGTTCATGTTTAAACCATTATAAATAATATGTTCTTCGATAGTCAATTAATCTACATAAATAATACAAACAGTTAACAGCGCTTGCTTTGAGAAAAATATAATAAAACTCACTTGTGAGAGGAAATGCTCTTACCGCACTTACTGTTTTTTTGTTGATTGCTAAATAACTACAATGTCTATTTTATTCACTTGAAAAGGTTTGTCTTTTCAAAGTTTTTTTTTATATATATGTGTCTTAATTTGTAACACTTTTTTATTGTTCTTTTTTAAAATCACACTAGCGATTTGACATTTCAGATTGACAAATTGCTTCACGCACATACTCTTTCTTTTTTTTAGAACATTCCACTAAAACAACTTCGGAAAATAACAAAAATGACTTTTCTGATGGCGCCCTAGTAAGTTGCCTTCAAAGAGCTCTCCGTCCCTGCTGTAATGCATTTGTGTTTGTGAGACCTCACACCATTTTAAAAACTGCTTCACTTTTTTCCAACAAGGGCAGTTCCTCTATTTCTTCTTTTAAGCGAAAGCGGCACACTAGCCGACGCGGCGGCAGTTTTTGTTGATTTAGCATAGTTTATTTGTCATTTTGTTATCATTGTGAATGATTCACCCTGCATAGTCCCGATCTACATTTCCACGAAGATTTTTCCAGAAATCGTGTGAAATGTACACACAGAACGATTTTTTCCATAAGATTTGTTCCTTTTCTTCTTCATTTTTTTATTGCTGTGCTCTTCATTTTTCATTGAGATTCACTCACACCATCAAACGAACGGCACACTGACAGCGAACACACACAAAAAATGGAAAGAAGGCGAAAGAGAACAAAAACAGACTGGAAAAATCGTTCGAGTTTTGTGGTACAAACGATTTCCCTCACTTTTCAATCCCTTCACCTACGAACAAAAGTTCAGCACTGGAAAAATCGTTCAATGCAGACCGGGACTATGTCCCGTAGCGATCAAATCGTTTGTCCCGGTCTACATTGAACGATTTTTCCAGTGCCGACAAAAAATTGTTGTTGTAATCGTGTGCGATTGAGAAGTACAGCCGACAAGTTCCTTCCAGTTTCGGCCGATTTTTCCATTCAGCACTAGAAAAATCGTTCAATGTAGACCGGGACTTTGTACCACAAAACTCAAACGATTTTTCCAGTCCGTTTATGGTGGATTTACATGTATCTGCATTTGGTTTCTGCACAAAAATAGGAATGCCAAATACAAACAGCCGAATCTATAAAGAAATTTTAAAGGCTTCTTAACTCTAAACTACCTCTAAATATCACTTAAGTGTGAAATCGGTATCTATAATCAATTTCCACATTTAAGCAACGTAACTTAAACACCTCTTAACTTAAACACCATCCAAAGCGTTTAAAGGCTACGCAAAGCCAACTTAAATATATTTTGACATATGAGAATTGTTTTTTTTTTTTATCAAAACAAATTGTGCGTAGGTTGAGTAAGGAAATATTTATGTGTGTACTGCGATGGCCGGATTTAAATTGTTTTGTTTTGTTTTTTTTTTTTTTGTTAAAGAAAATAATATAGTAAATGATATACTTTCTCACCAATATAGGAAGGAAATTTCTGAAAACAAAATCAAAAAAAAAAAACTAAAGTGGAATGGTTTCATTTCCTCTGTCTTCTGTGTTTGACGATGCATACACACATACACCCAGTTGCTTCTCTTTCTGTCTTATTATTTGTGCACTCTTTTGTGTTTGCAAATTTTTTTTTGCAATCTGACAGAAATAGCCTGAGAGTGAAAAATGTACTAGAAATTTGTATCAGAATTGTCAATTTTCTTGCGTTACGTTACATTACGGTTGTTTAGTTAAGTATGAAAGGAATATTGATTATAGATACAAATTTAAGTAACGTGATTTAAAGGCAACTTTAATATTTAAGCAAGCTTAACTAAATAACCTCTAAAAGGCATTTTAAGATAATTTTATAGATACGGCTGAAACTGTATATTTGTAAGATAGAGAGAAAAGATCAAAATGCAGAAGAACTTCGTTTCTGCATTATAGGAAAGTGCCATAATGCAGAAATAAAGTTGAACATGTTCATCTTCTTGATGGATCTCTTTCACTCGCTCGGATTTTTTGTATACATCTGTCCTGCTCTACTTTTCTGCTTTTTGCAGATGAAGATACATGTAAATCCAGCATTACATGTATCTTCATCTGTAAAATGCAGAAAAGTAGAGCAGGCGACAGATGTATACAAAAAATCCGAGCGAGGTGAAAGAGAACCATTAAGAAGATGAACATGTTCGTCTTCATTTCTGCATTATGGCACTTTCCTATAATGCAGAAACGAAGTTCTTCTGCATTTTGATCTTTTCTCTCTATATAACAAATATTCATTTTGTATTTAACATCCCTTTTTTGTGCAGAAACCAAATGCACCACCTTTATGTTCTCTTTTACCTTCTTTAGTTCAATAGCCGTGTTTTTTGCAGGTTCAGATAAAATTGTTGCAAAAAACAACATCTGAACTTAGGAAAGTCATCGAAGCAAAAACGACCAGCACTATCACAAACTCAGAAATCGCCATCACTAACCTTTCAGCTTTTGGAAAAGCATGCAAAATAAAAACAAAATACCTTCATTAAAACAAAAAAAAATCTCGCATAGAAAATTATTCCTTTCAGTTATGAAACAAAAAAATGTGAAAAACTCAATTTTAAACCAGTAATCAGAAAAAAATTAATTTAAAATGTAATACATCAAAGTGTGAGATGGACCTTAAGTCCATGTTACAAAAGATCAACCGGCTTCATCTTTGCTTCGGAGGGCGGCCAACATTCAAAAAAGAAGAAAAAAAAGAAGACGAAGAAGAACAAGAAAAAAAGAGAGCTTGACCGCGAGAAGAAGAAGTAACTGGAGAGAAGATATAAGAATTGGTTCGATTGAAGTTGTTGATCTTATCAGAAAAGAAATATATAATAATTCCTCATATTAAATCTCAGATGTGGGGTTACCAGAAAATAATAATGCCGCAGCAAAAACTAACCAGACAAGCCATAATGGCCGCCCTGAATGCAGCAGGTGTGGAATTTCCACCAACCGCTTCAATTGCGCAGTTACGGGCGCTGTATCAGGATTTGGTTGGTCAGGAGAGTCTCACTCTCGAAGACGATGAACCCGCTGATGATGTTCAGCGACCAGACGAGAATGCGGATACCGTGACACCAAGTGACGATGAGCATGTACAGCGATTGGAGGCGAAAATTAAGGTGCTGGAATTGGAACACGAAATGGCATCCTTACAACAGCAAATAGAAGTGATGAGATCGTGTTCAAACGCCAACACCTCCAGTCCTCGTGTGAATATCGACCAGTTGGAACATGCGCTGAACCCCTTCACTGGCAAAAATTATTACGACATCCGTAAGTGGTTCAAAGAATATGAACAATATACCACAACACGTTCGTTCACGTCGGACGAGATGTGCCTGGGGGTGCGCCGGCTGTTGAAGAAGACTGCGAGGGATTTCCTGAACACTCTGGGTGTCGTCAACTACGATGAATTGAAAGCAGCGCTTATCGAGACGTTTGGACGACAAATTTCCCATCGCGATGTTTATCGGCAGCTGGAATGTCGAAAAATCCAACAGGAAGAGTCCTGCCTAGAGTTCGTCATAGCAATGAAATCCATCGCTGCGATGGTTGACGTCCCCGAGGCAGAGCTAGTCACGTTTATCATTGATGGATTTAACGATAGCAGCACCAACATAACGCTCATAAATGATTGTAAGTCCTATGGTGAGCTGCTGTCCAGATTGGACCGATATGAACACAAGCGTTCAATTAAGCCGCAGTCTAAATTATCCGCCGTCACAACAACTTATTCTGGCCCCAACAGACCAAAGTCACATACCACAGCAGCTGTTGCAAGGTCAGCAACCCTTTCCGATGTCAGATGTTATAATTGCAGCAAGTTTGGGCACTACAAAAGCAATTGCCCCAAGCCACCGAGACCAGCCAATGCATGTTTTAATTGCAACGAGGTTGGCCACATGCACTACACTTGCTCTAAGGCCCAACGACAACACCAGAGGATTGTCGCCGCTGTCACCCGAATGTTGGCCGACCGCGATAGTGGGGATGAAGTGTCTGGTTCCATAGACGCTAAACAGATGGTGAGTGTTGCCTTTTCTAGAGATCAAAATCGGTGCACTAAATTCATGAATGTTTTTTCTCTATTTGATACCGGTAGCGCAATTAGTCTGATACGACGTTCTATCATTCCGACCTATCATTAAAGTGTTTGACGAACCAAAACCGACAAAGTATTTTGCAATCGGAAGTTCAAAAATTTGTTCTTATGGTATTATACGAATACATATTAAATTTCGTAACAGAGATAACAAGATACCTGTTTTTGTTCTTCCAGACAAACTAATGATGTTGCCTTTAATTCTCGGACGCGATTTTCTAAAAATATTTAATATTCAATTAAAACAAGTTAAGATAGAATTTAAGAACAATTACAATAATAACTTTGAAGTAAATAAAAACTCATTTGATAAACATTCATGTTCTGGTGCCGTTGATTTGATCAATTTGAATAAAGTAGTTAGTGGCAGCAGTGATCCGATGACTCCATTGGTTGTTAAGAGTCCAGCCTTCGATGATGCAGTGAATAAAGGGTTTGATGATGTAAAGGTTCCGCCAGTTAATATAGATACAGGTTTTGAGTGTCAATGTGTGTCCATTCCGCCGAGTGATGTTGCGCCTACGCGCTGTGATGATGATTTTGCCATGGCAATCAATATTGATCCCTCGGAATTAGATATAGATATTTGTCCGCGGTTAAAAATATGCCAGGTTGATGCTCTTAAAGCAGTTATAGTGCTTATTTAAATCCTACTGACATAGAACGCAAGTATCATAAATACAAAATGAAGATTCGTTTAACTGATGACACTCCATTTCATTGTTCATCTAGACCATTGTCAGTGTATGAGCGTTCTGAAGTACGTAAGAAAATTCAAGATATGTTAGAAAGAAATATAATTCGCTACAGTCAGTCACCTTATGCGTCCGCTGTTGTTTTAACTAAGAAAAAGAATGGTGAATTACGTTTATGTATTGATTATCGGGCATTAAATAAAAAGACTATTAGGGATAATTTTCCCCTCCCATTAATCGAAGATTGTGTTGAGCATATGGAAGGCAAGAGTTGGTTCACTTTAATTGACCTGAAAGATGGATTCAATCAGGTTGCTATGGAAGAGGACTCAATACAATATACATCTTTCGTAACACCAGATGGTCAATATGAGTAATTACAGATGCCATTCGGATTAAAAAATGCTCCTGCTAATTTTCAGCGATTTGTACATCAGATATTTCAAGATCTAATTGAAGCAAGGAAAATAGTTATATATTTAGATGATATTGCTACATCTGATTTTGATTCACATATTGAAATAGTTAGAGAAGTTTTAAGAAGGCTTTATGAAAGAGGTCTCGAACCTAGGTTAAGTAAGTGTAAATTTGGATATGATGAAATAGAATATCTAGGCTATTTAGTTAATGCTTCAGGTATTCAACCCACAAATGCTCATATTCGATCCATCGAACAGTACCCTATACCCAAGAACCAAAAAGAGCTTCACTCATGTATAGGTTTATTCTCATATTTCCGCCGTTTTGTACCCTCCTTCTCCAGAATAGCGAAACCACTAACTCTATTGCGTAAAGATGTTAGATATGAGTTCACTAATGAATGCTTACATGCATTTGAAGAGTTACGAAGTAAATTAGTGTCCGCTCCAGTACTAGCAATATATAACCCAAAGAAAGAAACCGAGTTGCATTGCGACGCTAGTAGTCATGGTTTTGATTCAGCTCTTATGCAGCGACAATTAGATGGGAAGTTTCATCCAGTGGCATATTTTTCGAAAACGACAACAGACTCCGAGTCAAAATTTCATAGTTTTGAGCTTGCGATTATATTTTCGTTAAGAAGGTTCCGGGTGTATTTAGAAGGAATTCCCTTCAAAATTGTAACAGATTGCAATTCTCTGACACTCACCTTAAATAAGAAGCATGCAAATTCGAGAATTGATAGATGGGCCCTGGAGCTTGAGAATTATAATTACTCTATTCAACATCGGAGTGGTACAGCAATGGGCCATGTAGACGCGTTGAGTCGGTGTCATGTTGTCGCAGCTATTTCTGATTTCCAAACGAAAACATATTTTAGTTGTCATCGATGCTTTTACAAAGTTTGTACGTTTGTACCCCGTTAACTCCACTAGTACGAGGGAAGTGTGTGCATCATTAGATAGGTATTTTAACTATTATAGTCGACCACGGCGTGTTATTACGGATCGAGGTACTTGCTTTACCTCTCTAGATTTCTCAAGTTACTTGTTGAAAAATAATATCGATCATGTCAAAGTAGCTGTAGCTTCTCCTCAGGCTAACGGTCAAGTAGAACGTGTAAACCGTGTGATTAAAGCTATGTTGAGTAAAGTAAGTGAACCTGTAAATCATGCTGACTGGTCAAATAAACTATCTGAAATTGAATATGCAATTAACAATACTACTCATAGCTCGACTAAAGAATCTCCTAGTATGCTACTTTTTGGGGTAGAACAACGTGGTAAGATAGTAGATGAACTTACAGAATACCTAAATGACAATCTACGGAATGAGGTCGAACGTGATTTGGAGATAATTCGAACTCAGGCATCAGATACTATTAAGAGGTCACAACAACATAATGAAAAGCAATTTCTGAAGCACAGTGTACCAGCTAAGACATACTCTGTAGGCGATTTCGTAGTTATGAGGCACATTGACACTACTGTAGGAACAAATAAGATTTTTATTCAAAAATATCGGGGACCCTACGTCAAACATAAAGTCTTACCACATGATCGGTATGTGATAAGAGATGTTGACAACTGCCAATTGACCCAGTTACTATATGACGGTATCGTCGAGGCTGTGCGATTGAAAAAATGGGTAACACCGGTGGGGAAGTCGGGGGATGTGGCCACTGACGACGATGAGCACACTCCAGTGTAAATTTAAAATTATGTCAAAATGTGATTGCGGTCAATCACTTTGTCAGATTGGCCGAGTTGTAATACATCAAAGTGTGAGATAGACCTTAAGTCCATGTTACAAAAGATCAACCGGCTTCATCTTTGCTTCGGAGGGCGGCCAACATTCAAAAAAGAAGAAAAAAAAGAAGAAGAACAAGAAAAAAAGAGAGCTTGACCGCGAGAAGAAGAAGTAACTGGAGAGAAGATATAAAAATTGGTCCGATTGAAGTTGTTGATCTTATCAGAAAAGAAATATATAATAATTTGTCACATTAAAAAAAAAGAATGGTCGTCTATTTTTTTTGTTTATAAAATATATTTTCATTCGTTGGTTCAGATATTTTGACGTTTTTCATACAAACTATCGATAACAAAATAGTAATTTGAACTGGCACTACTTTTTCTATCTGAACTTAAGTTAAGAACCGATAATTATCTGGACTTAGCTAGGTTCATATGAACTTCAGTTGTTTTTGTATTTTACATGTAAATTCCTTAGTTCAGATGTTGTTCTTTTCGTCAAATTCTATCTGAACCTGCAATAAAACACGGCTAATGACTATGTCCCGGTCTACATTGAACGATTTTTGCAGTGCTGAACTTTTGTTCGTTGGTAAAGGGAGTGAAAAGTGAGGAGTAGCGATCAAATCGTTTGTACCACAAAACTCGAACGATTTTTCCAGTCTGTTTATGTTCTCTTTCACCTTCTTTCCAGTTTTTTGTGTGTTGTCGGTGCCAGGTGCGGTGTGAGTGAATATCAATGAAAAATGAAGAGCACAGCAATAAAAAAATGAAGAAGACAAGAAAAAAAATCTCATTGAAAAAATCGTTCTGTGTGTACATTTCACACGATTTCTGGAAAAATCTTCGTGGAAAAATCGGGCAATGTAGATCGGGATATAGCGAATGTTCCACGCGCTGATCTTTATAATACTAGCCATGTTTAAAGCTCGCATCGCAGCTACCCCAGCAGCAGGGAGAAACGAGCTTGAGTCTACGTACCGCATGAAGATGAGGGAAGTTCACCGTAGTGTGCGACGTGATAAGCGTAACTACATCAACGCATTGGCTACAGAAGCAGAAGAAGCCGCTAGTAGGTGTGACAGTAGGACCGTCTACAGAATTACCAAAGAGCTCACTGGTGTCCAGAGCTCTAAACAAGACCTGGTTAAAGACACAAACGGATCCCTGCTAATTTCGGATGAGGACCAGTTCATAAGGTGGAGGGAACACTTTTCTGCGGTTTTAAACCGCGTTTTCGTCAGTGAAGTGAACCCTATTCCCACTGAGCTACCCGAAGTAACAATTTCCCGAATACGCACCGTACCCCCCAGTAAAGAAGAAATTATCACCGCCATCAAAGCACTGAAAAACAACAAAGCGGTTGGACTTGACGGTATTCCTGCAGAGCTCTTAGGAGCAGCCCCAACGACATCGAGCGAGCTACTGCACCCACTTATTAAGAGAGCTTGGGAAACAGAGAGCTTTCCTGAAGAGTGGAAAAAGGAATGATTGTCAAGCTCCCAAAGAAAGGAGATCTCACACAGTGCGAAAACTGGAGAGGAATATGCGTTCTGCCTGCAGTAGCCAAGATAATAACAAGGATAGTTTTGGACCGAATTAAAGACCACCTCGAAGACACACTCGACGCCGAACAAGCAGGTTTCCTCACTGGATCTTCCTGTGTGGATCACATCAACACCTTGCGGATCATCATCGAACAGTGCGTTAAATATCGATCACCACTTCACCTGCTGTTCATCGATTTTGAAAAGGCGTTCGACAGTGTCAATAGAGAATTTATTTGGCTTGCTTTGCGCAGGAGGGGCATCCCAGATAAATTGATTGCTATTATCAAGGCTACATATGATGGATCCAAGTGTCACGTTTTGCACAAAGGTAGGCTGTCAGAGGAGTTTGAAATCCAAAGTGGAGTTAGGCAAGGCTGTATACTGTCACCAATACTGTTCCTGTTGGTGATAAGTGACGTACTGCACGCAGCTTTGTCAAGTGGAAATGGAGGAATTCAGTGGACTCTGCAATCTCACCTCAAACATCTGGACTACGCGGACGACATATGCTTACTCTCTCATAGGATCATGGATCTCCATCAAATCGCAACAAGGGTGGAGAGAGAAGCAGAAAACGTAGGGATTAAGATCAACTCGGCAAAAACTAAAAGGATCAGCCTTGGAACTTCCTCATCAATCCAAGTTAATATTTCTGGACAACCGGTAGAGATGGTAGGGGATTTCCGGTCGAACAGGAATCGGCACGACTGGGGAAAAGTTGGAGAGAGCTGAAATATATTTCAAGAAATCGTACACGATGGCGCGTAGGTGTAGTGGAGGCCCTATGTCCCGTAAGGGAAACATCACGGACGTAATAGGTCCGAGGACCTAAGTAAGTAAGTAAGTATTTTAAACATAGCATCTTAAACGTGGACTGGGTAATGGCTTAGTCATCGCCATCGTACCCAACCAGAGACCCCTTCAAATCTTTTTTATCCATCTTCTTTCTCTTTTGTACAGGTATACGAGTAAAGCAAGTAGATTCTATTATTCGGAGATGTCTTATCCTTGGGTTCTTACCTATCCAAAGTTCGTATGGACTTATTCCATTTATTGATGCCTTTCCGGTTCTATTCAAAACGTATACAGCTGAATTTACAAGCTCTGCCCAGAAAGCTTCTGTTTGAACATTTGAAGGTTCTTGACATCTTGTTACGGTAAAATTTACCGCAACAAAAGTCATCCTTCGATTCCTTCCTTTCCGTTATTTACTTTTCGTTACGGCTGCAAAATACTGGCAAGGTTGAGGGCAACCATGGTATCATCAACCATTGGTGTACTTAGCCAGTGTTCTGCAAAAGTAACAAAAGCAGGTGTACGAGATTTTAGATCTTACAATTGGAACAGGCGGTTCCCAATTCCATATGTTCGTGGTTAGCATGTAAACAAGTGGTCGCATGCAACGAGAAAAATACCGGCGGATGAGCTGAAGAGATAACGAGTCAGGCGGGCTCTTACCTACTCATAAATCAACAACACAACATCCTAAAAATATCTTTATTTAACTAAAATTAACTTATCCTAACTTAACTTAAATTGGCTTAACTTAACTTAAAGTAACTTATCTTAACTTAACTAGATTTAACTTAAGTCAATCATGTATTTTAATATGGGTCATTAACGCTTAAGTCTTAACGTCCTTAAGTTTCAATTCTAGTTTTTAAATAATTAATTGGTTGTAGAAGAACTATCGGAATGGACTTATAGAGAAGGGTTCTAATTATGAAAACATGCCTTCCTCTATTTTATTTCGAACAAAATGTATAATGGTTTCATTCGCGCTTCGAATCTCACGCGAATAGTTTTTGTTGTAACTGAGAAAATGCTCAGATAGGCTTTTTCTCAATTTTATTTCTTTTTGGTTTTTCTCGAAAAATTTAGTTTTGCAATAGGTCTGAACTCGGCCATTAAGATTCGGCAAGTTTTGAAAAGACATCCAACAACTTGCTGAATCCTTGTCTGTGAGCGTGAGAGTAAGGTTTCGTTGAGATTCAACTACGGTGGCTTCCTGTGGAGCGAAAAAGGTTTCCAGGAAGCCGGTGTGCCGTGACCGATGATCACGAAAACGAATGGCTGAATATGTGAATGTGTGGGTGACTGGAATGGTCGAGGGAAGAATAGGTTTGTTTTTAGCTGGGAAAGCCACTCTTGAGAGAGCTAACGCAGCGAGTAGATCAGTTTGGTTGAGACGAGGAAAATCAAAAAGAAAAGTCGAGGAAAAATTTTGGAAATAATTTCGAGGAAGTAATTTTCGAGAAGATTAAAAGAAAAAGAATAGGAAAATTGATTCGAGGAGCGAGGGAAAGGAGTTACAAAAAGTTCGAGGAAAATAGAGGAGGAAGCTGAGGGAAAGACAAAAAAAAAAAGATAAGCAGAGCGGACATTTTGTCCAAGTGTTTCAAATCCTTTTTTTTTTTTGTGTGTTATATTAGAAATTCAGATTGTTCTTTTTTTTTGATATATAATTCGTGATCGTAAAAATTCTTTTGCTCCCAGTTAATTGTGGGACACGGGAGTTTTCTTAACAGCGCGTTAACGGCCCATTTTTTTTTTAATTACTTATTTTCTTTGTTTGCTTTTTTTTTATTTAACGGCTAACCGTTAAACCCCTTTCAAATTTACATAATTGTAGTTTTTTTTATGTTCGAAAAAATTTTGGGTTTTTATCCTGGTTCGTCCAAGGTTTCCCAAATAAAAATAATTTTAAAGACCCCTTCTGGGCATATGA
This sequence comes from Melangyna quadrimaculata, assembly GCA_949320155.1. NCBI lineage: Eukaryota > Metazoa > Arthropoda > Insecta > Diptera > Syrphidae > Melangyna > Melangyna quadrimaculata. Next base: position 103,992,806 of record OX439484.1, read on the forward strand.
TCAAACTTTGTTTTATTTTATATTAATTAACTTAGAATATTAGATTTGGAATTTTCCTAATTGGCCCAATTAAAATTCCTGGCGCCCACCTTTTATTACAAGTACCCCACTGTACTTGTAATAAAACATTTCGATCGTTTTATCACTTTGATTAAAACGTATCATTTTTTTTTATATAACAAAATTCTTCCACAACAGAACCCAGCCCAGCTGAGCAGTCGTGGTGGTAGCTTTTTATCGTGCTACAGCTTGCACTTTTTTTGTCTCTTTACGCATCTACTTTCGGTTAGTCCCGGTCTACATTGAACGATTTTTCGCGTGCTGAATGGAAAAATCGGCCGAAACTGGAAGGATCATGTCGGCTGTACCTCTCAATCGCACACGATTACAACAACAATTTTTTGTCGGCACTGAAAATATCGTTCAATGTAGACCGGGACTTAGTGTTAGCTGTCAAATGCTGAACTAATTTGTATTTTTCGTTGCACATCGTGTGCTTTTGTTTATCTAATAATTAAATTTGATCCGCGTTATTAAATCGACTGGTTTTCTTTTTTTTATAAATATAAATAAATACCTACGTAAGATAAATACATTCCTAAACCCCAATGAGAAGAAAAAGTGCAACAATTGTCGCCCAACGTGTGGGGCCAACCTGTGGAAGAGTTTGTGTTTTAGAATATTTGTTTTGGTTTGTTGATCGTGTCATAAAAAAGTTTTGTGTTAATTTGTTTTATAAAAAAAAAGAATTAACTGCGTTTTTTTTAATAGGTAATAAATTATAACAACTTGGAGTGTCAGTCGTGGATAATTCTCGATTTGGAAAATTGAACTTATAGGTATTTGGTGGTTCAACAAGACAAGAGAGTACCTACAGGCTACAGTCACAGTGTACAGTACATACATAAACACAGCAGATAGTACATATAAAGATTCGCAAGTACTTTTTTTCATTGTTGTGATTGTTTTTTTTTATATTAATTTTTATTGAGAATTTCGTTTTTGGGTTTCATAGTGGTTTTAATTTATTTTATTCTATTTCAAATAGTTTATATAAGATTTTCATTTTCTGTTTTGGCGCGTCGGCATTTTGTTTTTATTTCTCTCCCGTGCGAGTTCTTATTTTTCTATCGTGATATTTTTTTTTGTTTTGATTGTGCAAATTTAGTTTGAGTGATTTTACTCTCAATTAGTATTGAGTGAAAATTAAATTAGTTCAAATAGGGCATTACCGACAATTTTTTTTTGCGTACAAAATTGTGTTAGGAATTTTATTTAGATTTTCGAGGACAATTAAAAATTGATTAATTGAATTTCAATAAATTGATTATTTAATTGATTTTAAGGGTTACCAACTCGATTTTTTTTTGTGAAAAATAATTTTTCGGACTTAAGTGTAGGTTTCAAAGGTCAGTAAATTAAAAAAAAAAATTCAATTTATTAAATTGATATTTTCATTAGATTTTAGGGTTGCCAATATTATTTTGTTTGTTTTAAATTGTGGTTTATTAAACGCGATTGCGGGTTTTAATATTTTGAATAGATTCCTTATTCTGGTTAACAGAATAAGTTGATAACATTTAAGGTTCAAATACAAAACCGATTTAGTTTCAAATTTTTGATTTTTTTTAAATATAGGTAACTTATTCGGTTTCTACTTAACAGAGTACCCAATAAGGAAGTAAGGAAAATATTTTTTTTTATAAATACAATTTTTTTTAAACAATCCGATTTTTTTTTAAATTGATTATTTGTTCGGTTCTTAGGGAATAGATTTCAAAGATTTGTAGGGTTACCATACTATAAGTTTTTTATTATAGATATTTTTTGTTGAGATTTTAGAAATGAATATAGGACGCTTAGCTCAGGACGAACTGGCCTATGAGATGAAGGTCAGGGGTTTAAAAGTAGGGACAGTTGAGGAAATGCGTAAAGCATTAAGGTCATCGAGATTACTCGTTAAGAGGAACTCGATAGAGGGTAGTATCACGTACCCTTTTTGTTTTGAGGAGGATAGGGATGCTGTTAAAGCGAAAATTGAAGAGATTAGGACTCTTCTTAAGGAACCGCCGAGAAATCCGAAGTCATCGGAATATATTAAAATCATGACCAAAATAGAATGGTGCATGGGTAGGTTAGCTAGGACACCTTGTGAGGCCGAAGATGAGGAAGAGGAGATTAGCTCGATTAGGAACGATGTTTTGTTTTTATTAGGTGATCTCACCGGTGATACTGAGATCAGTGATAGGGAAGAAGAGCCACCGAAACAAAAGGCTCCTGTTAGGGCAGAAACCCAACTGAAGGTACCAGTTGGTCGGACAGAAACGGTCAGTCCGCGGTCTCCATCAGGTTCTTCTGCGACTAGGGTTTATGAAGGGCCTGCTTTAGATACTGTGGCTACCCCAGGTCGTGCTGACAGTAATTCTTTAGCAAGACAGTTAGCTGCTAGGGTACTAGAGCGTAGGTCGGAGAGGGTTGAGGCATACCCTGAGAGATTAGTGGTCCAGCAAAGGTGGCCTGAACGGATAGGGAAATTAGTGGATAAATTTACTGGTGACTCGGAAGGAGCATCAGTGAATTCTTTCTTAGAGAGGGTGGAGGAACTTCGGTTGTCGAACGATGTTCCAGAATCCCAACTTTTTAAATCAGCTTCTGAGCTTTTTTCTGGTAGGGCACTTATGTGGTTTAGGACGGCTAGGGAGGATATTAGGAATTGGCAGGAGCTCGTGAAGGAACTCAAAGCAGAGTTCCTACCTGCGAATTACGATGATCTTTTGTTAGAAGAGATCAATCGTCGTTCACAGGGAAAGGATGAGACTTTCGGTGCGTATTTGACCACCATGAGGCATTGTTCCGAGGAACCTTTGTCAGAGGGAAGAATGGTTTCCATTTTAAGGACAAATTCGGATCCATTCTTCCAACTTCAAATCGCGTGTGTCAAACCACAGACAGTCAAGGAATTAGCAGTATTAGGTAGGGAGTTAGATACCCTGAAGGTAAACGTAGAATCGTTTTCTCCGCCTTCTAGAGGTAAAAATTTATTAGAACCGGAATGTGGTTACCGGCCAAATACGTCGGGACAAAACCGAGTGGCTGTTGTTAGTTCAGCTCCAAATAACCCATTCCGTCAGGTAGTTAGGTGTTACAACTGCAACAGGGAAGGGCATTTCGCCCATACCTGTTCAGTTTAAAAGCGTTGTTTTGGGTGTGGTGCTTCAGGCGTTTACCGTAGGGATTGTAGGCGGTGTTCGGGAAATGGGGAACGGGCTCTTGTGACAGCAGGACAAGAGACCCGTCGGCGTTAGTTAGGTCGTCTGCTGGCGACCAACTGGAGGATCGAGTGGAATTGAGTTTCACTTTAGCGGCAAATGGCAGGGACAGTAGGCCATATTTAGGGGTAAATATTTATGGAATCAAGTTTTTAGGATTACTTGATTCAGGTGCTTCACGCACAATTGTAGGAGGAGATGGGTGGAAAATTTTGAAAGAGTTAGGACTTAGGTTAGGGAACTGTAGTGTTGGGTCAGTAGCGTTAGCAGATGGGGCGGGTGTAGGAGTATCTGGATCTGTTTCCTTGCCTATGGAGGTTGAGAACAAATCCCTACTGATAGAATGTCTGGTTATACCGAATCTCCCTCACCTATTGATCTTAGGTGCCGATTTTTGGGCACTATCGGGTATAGTCCCGGATTTGAGATCAGGTATGTGGAGTTTTTCGAGCCAAGAGATGATGGCGTCGATAACAGACATGGTAGCGATTATGGAAAAATCGGATTTGAATGGAAGTGAAGGAAAAAAGTTAGAATTAGTTTTAGAAGAGCTTTTTGAGTCAATGACCGAAGGATTTGGGTGCACCAATTTAGTTGAGCACAAAATTAGGACGTCTGCAGAACCGATTAAGCAGCGATACTATCCAGTGTTACCTGCGATTCAAAAACATATCGATCAGGAGCTTCAAGAGATGTTAGAAGCTGGAGTAATTGAGAAATCCAAGAGTCCTTGGGCATCTCCGATTCTTCTGGTGAAGAAAAAGGATGGTAGTTTTCTGTTCTGCGTTGACTATAGGAAGCTTAATGAAGTAACAGATAGGAATGCTTATCCACTCCCCTTTATTTCGTCGATTATGGACAAACTTCGAAACGCGAAGTTTTTGTCATCTCTCGACATTAAGTCTGCATACTGGCAGATACCCATGGAGGAGGAATCGCGCAAGTACACAACCTTTACTGTACGGGAAGGGGTCTCTTTCAATTTTTGAGAATGCCTTTCGGCTTGCACAACTCCCCGGCAACTTGGCAAAGGTTCATTGACGATGTTCTGGGTCCTGATCTAGAACCATTTGTCTTTGTGTACTTGGATGACATTATCATCGTCACCGATACTTTTGAGAAACACCTTGAAATTCTCAAAGCAGTTTTTAAAAGATTGAGGGAGGCAGGACTTAAAGTAGGTAGGGAAAAATGTAATTTTTGTAGGCCTTCTTTGAAATTTCTTGGTTACGTCGTAGATAGGAACGGACTTCACGTCGACCCTGAAAAAGTGGAGAGCATGTTAAAAATTCCTGCACCGAAAAACGTGAAGGAAATTAGGAGTTTTGTAGGGACAATTTCATGGTACCGTAGATTCGTACCAAATTTTGCAATTTTAGTTAGGCCTCTTACCGATCTCTTAAAGAAAGGTAAGAAATTTGAGTGGACAAAAGAGTGTGAGGAGTGTTTTAGGAAAGCCAAAGAATGTTTGGTAACGGCTCCGATATTGACATGTCCGGATTTTTCTCTGCCGTTTGTCGTTCAGACAGACGCGTCAGATTATGGTATTGGCGCCGTACTTTCTCAAGAGTTTGAAGATGGGGAAAAAGAAATTTGCTATATTAGTCGGTCATTGAATAGGAATGAAACGAACTACTCTACGACCGAAAAGGAATGTTCGATTTACTGTCGTGACTGATCATCACTCATTGGTCTGGCTTAGTAACCTTAAGGATCCACAGGGTAGATTAGCTCCTTGGGCCATTCGGCTCCAACAATTCGATTTCAAAATCATCCACAGAAAGGGCAAAGAACATGTCGTTCCAGATATGTTATCGCGAGGGGTTCCAGAGTTAGCTGGAATCTCAGATGCGGATTCGGACCCTTGGTTGATAAGAATGAAATCTTTAGTAGAAAAGAGCCCTTTAGCATACCCGTCTTGGAGAATAGAAGATGGGCGGCTCTATAAACATGTTAGGGTGAACCATGTAGTTGTTCATGAGGAAGGTGAGGGGTGGAAGTTAGTGTTAGGAAAAATTGATAGGCCAAAAGTTTTGAGTGAGTGCCATGATAGTCCAATAGCAGGACACATGGGTGTTAAGAAAACTTTTGCTAGGGTAGCCGAAAAATATTACTGGCCCAAAATGAGGGGGGATATCACAAAGTATGTTAGAAATTGTAAGATTTGCCAACAAGTGAAACCAGTAAACGAGAAACTAGCTGGTCTTATGACAGAAAGAGTAGGGAATTCAAAACCATGGGAGATGATTTGCGTGGACTTGGTTGGTCCATTGCCAAAATCTTCCAGGGGTTTTATTTATATTTTGACGGTGGTGGACTACTTCACGAAGTTCCCACTTTTGTTCGCGTTGCGTTCGGCAACAGCTTGGGCGGTGTGTAGGGAATTGGAGGAAAATGTTTTCCTTCTGTTCGGTGTACCTAAGTGGATCGTCTGTGACAACGGTCCCCAGTTCCGTAGTAAAGAACTGAAAACGCTAAGCGAAGTATACGGGTCACAACTTCGTTATACAGCGCACTATCATCCGCAGGCGAATCCTGCGGAGCGCATTAATCAAATTATTAAGACGACTCTCAGAGCTTATGTCTCTGAGAATCATCGGAGTTGGGATTCGCAACTGGCAAAAGTAGCCTGTGCAATCCGAACTTCACAACATGAAGTGTTAGGTGTTTCCCCATATTTCGCGAATTTTGGTAGGAACATGGCAACGAGCGGCCATAATGTAGGCATTAGAGATAGTGATAGGGACCAAGATAGTGGGGAAATTGATAGGCAGTTTAGAAAATTAAGAGAGGATATAGCTAGAAAGTTAGAGGCGGCAAGCAAAAAATCCGCAAAAACTTATAATCTTAGGAGAATAGACACGCAGTATCAACCTGGTGATCTCGTTTGGAGGAGAAATTTTTCGCTGTCAGATGCAGCAACTTATTATGCAGCAAAATTGGCTACCAAATTTGTTGGACCATTAAAGAGTAGCAAACGGGTGTCACCTTGGACATATTTGCTAATCGGTGACAAGGGTAAAGATCGGGGGACATGGCACGTTAAGGATTTGAAACCTTACATAGATGGTTGAGTCAAAAGTCCCTTAATCTTTTCTCTTAATTAATATTTTTTGTTAACATTTTACTTTTGATCTTGTTTTTTAAATACCTTTTTTAACTTATTATAATCCATTTTTTTATTTTTTTTTCTATAGATTTTTTTTTTAATTTACTAATGATGAAAACACCCGATGTTGTGTTGTTCCTTGTTGTTCCGATGTTGTGTTGTAAACACATTTCTTGGGAGGTAAGGGTGGGATTTGTTACGGTAAAATTTACCGCAACAAAAGTCATCCTTCGATTCCTTCCTTTCCGTTATTTACTTTTCGTTACGGCTGCAAAATACTGGCAAGGTTGAGGGCAACCATGGTATCATCAACCATTGGTGTACTTAGCCAGTGTTCTGCAAAAGTAACAAAAGCAGGTGTACGAGATTTTAGATCTTACAATTGGAACAGGCGGTTCCCAATTCCATATGTTCGTGGTTAGCATGTAAACAAGTGGTCGCATGCAACGAGAAAAATACCGGCGGATGAGCTGAAGAGATAACGAGTCAGGCGGGCTCTTACCTACTCATAAATCAACAACACAACATCCTAAAAACATCTTTATTTAACTAAAATTAACTTATCCTAACTTAACTTAAATTGGCTTAACTTAACTTAAAGTAACTTATCTTAACTTAACTAGATTTAACTTAAGTCAATCATGTATTTTAATATGGGTCATTAACGCTTAAGTCTTAACGTCCTTAAGTTTCAATTCTAGTTTTTAAATAATTAATTGGTTGTAGAAGAACTATCGGAATGGACTTATAGAGAAGGGTTCTAATTATGAAAACATGCCTTCCTCTATTTTATTTCGAACAAAATGTATAATGGTTTCATTCGCGCTTCGAATCTCACGCGAATAGTTTTTGTTGTAACTGAGAAAATGCTCAGATAGGCTTTTTCTCAATTTTATTTCTTTTTGGTTTTTCTCGAAAAATTTAGTTTTGCAATAGGTCTGAACTCGGCCATTAAGATTCGGCAAGTTTTGAAAAGACATCCAACAACTTGCTGAATCCTTGTCTGTGAGCGTGAGAGTAAGGTTTCGTTGAGATTCAACTACGGTGGCTTCCTGTGGAGCGCAAAAGGTTTCCAGGAAACCGGTGTGCCGTGACCGATGATCACGAAAACGAATGGCTGAATATGTGAATGTGTGGGTGACTGGAATGGTCGAGGGAAGAATAGGTTTGTTTTTAGCTGGGAAAGCCACTCTTGAGAGAGCTAACGCAGCGAGTAGATCAGTTTGGTTGAGACGAGGAAAATCAAAAAGAAAAGTCGAGGAAAAATTTTGGAAATAATTTCGAGGAAGTAATTTTCGAGAAGATTAAAAGAAAAAGAATAAGAAAATTGATTCGAGGAGCGAGGGAAAGGAGTTACAAAAAGTTCGAGAAAAATAGAGGAGGAAGCTGAGGGAAAGACAAAAAAAAAAGATAAGTAGAGCGGACATTTTGTCCAAGTGTTTCAAATCCTTTTTTTTTTGTGTGTTATATTAGAAATTCTGATTGTTCTTTTTTTTGATATATAATTCGTGATCGTAAAAATTCTTTTGCTTCCAGTTAATTGTGGGACACGGGAGTTTTCTTAACAGCGCGTTAACGGCCCATTTTTTTGTTTAATTACTTATTTTCTTTGTTTGCTGTTTTTTTATTTAACGGCTAACCATTAAACCCCTTTCAAATTTACATAGTTGTAGTTTTTTTTATGTTCGAAAAAATTTTGAGTTTTTATCCTGGTTCGTCCAAGGTTTCCCAAATAAAAATAATTTTAAGACCAAGTACCCCACTGTACTTGTAATAAAACATTTCGATCGTTTTATCACTTTGATTAAAACGAATCATTTTTTTTTTATATAACAAAATTCTTCCACAACAGAACCCAGCCCAGCTGAGCAGTCGTGGTGGTAGCTTTTTATCGTGCTACAGCTTGCACTTTTTTTGTCTCTTTACGCATCTTCTTTCGTGTCTCGTTCGGTTAGTGTTAGCTGTCAAATGCTAAACTAATTTGTATTTTTCATTCGGTTTCGTTGCACATCGTGTGCTTTTGTTTATCTAATAATTAAATTTGATCCGCGTTATTAAATCGATTGGTTTTCTTTTTTTTATAAATATAAATAAATACCTACGTAAGATAAATACATTCCTAAACCCCAATGAGAAGAAAAAGTGCAACAATCTCTATAATAGTTCACTCGTTCACTCCCATCATTTTGTTGAGGTGTATATGGTGCTGTTAGCGTTTGCACGATTCCATTGTCTCGAAGCAATTTCTTGATTTCAGCATTGTCGAACTTACCACCATTATCACTTAACAGTTTTTTTTATTGTGTGACCCAATCCTTTTGCAGCGAAATTTTGTGAAACTATCTTTGAACACAACTAAATATCGCTTGCGATAGCCACACAATAAAGTTTTCCCATCTACTTGAAGCCAGCATTTAGTGGCCGATAACTTGAAAACACTATTCTCATTTATGTCCTGTGCTGCTTACACAGAAAAGAGATTTCTAGCAACGGCATATACAGGGGGAGGAATAATGACCCCCCCCCCCCGAGAACTCAAGATTATTTTGTTGATCTGAAATAATTATTAAGTAACCATCACACATAAAGGAAAAAGCAAGTTGGCTACCCATAAGCTAGTAGGATTTTCGATTGGTAAATTTTAGAATTCAATAGAGAATTTGAGTATTGGTAACTTAGAATTCAATAAGAAATTTAATTTTCATGGCCATGGAATACCTAAATTATTTTGTATTCAATCGATGATACTATTTTCTTCCTTGTACCTCAAATTTAACATAACAACAAACTTCTCAAATGATAATGCATTCAAATCTTAAATTATATGCAAAAACACTCATAGCCAAAACCTGTTAAACCATACAGAAATCAAAGTCTGGAGTTGTTTCCAAATTTTCACTTATAGTAAAGTAAAAACTAATAGGATTTTGAAATAAAGAACAGTTTTAATTTCTGAAAATAAAATCTAAACACATTATAGAACACATACAGAAAATGTTTTCAGATTAGATTATTTTTAAATGCAAAACAAGCGATTACTTTTGATTTATATTTTGGATGGTGCCTTTCACTTTCCCATCATCGGTGGCAGTCTTAGAGACATACATTTTTTTTCAAATCAGAAGCATATAAAAATTAATCTTGAACTTTTTTCACACTTTTCTTGAAAAGCAACGAAAACGAATCTTTGTATTCAATTAAAATACGAATTTGTAATGTATTGTAATATTTAGCAAAGAGTTCGCCAGTAAAACTTATTTCTTTTATTCAAACTGAACAACAATTACTTTACAAAAAAATAAAACACCTTTATTTCACTTCAAATACTTTACTTCAAATACTTTTATTATAACAAGGACAATTCACTATTTTACACCGACGACGTTTATTCGTTCACTTTCAATATTAAACTGATGTGTGTTGCGAGGTAAGAGTGGGGGAAGGAAAAGGAATTAGTGTGGAGGTAGGGTAAGAAAAAGGAATAGGTAGGAAACCAAAAAAAAAGGAAATGTTCGGAAAAGGAAACGAATGCTCAGTTCCGGGGGACGTGGCCTGCTTGCGTAGCGTGGCATTTAGCTTGCAGGAATGGGGGGGGATCTGGCCCCCGAAACTTAACCTCACCAGCAACAAAACACAAATCAGGTCAGAGAGATACATATCACAAAGACCGCGGACAGACAATCACCACTTCAAGGCGCTGCTGATGACTGTGCAGCGATGCCATACCCACCCTAATCCGTTGGCATATGATTAGGATTTCCCCAAAATGGTCCATGATCAGCTTCGGATCACACCATCTTCAACTTTTAACCTCGGCTACCTTCAGCACCCCTGAATATTTTAACTTAGAAAGCCATGATTTCTTTATTAGAAATCAGAAAAAGCTCCAAATTTCATGTTAGTTGAATGGCGGAAAGAAGTTTATTATTTTTGATATACTAACTTTAACATTATATTAATTAAATAAATCATTGATTAAATAAAATTACTAAAAAAAAATAATTTTATCAAAATGTATCTTTTGTCTTTAACACAGATACATAAAACAAAAAAAAAAACAATGCGAAAAAGGGAGGTTTCCCAACCAAACTATCGACAAAAAAGATACACTAAAAGCACCCTTTCTGGCACTCACTCAAAAATGGAGAAATCGATGTTAAAATCCCTACCTTCATGGAGATCCTTGGAGGTGGTTATATTCCAAAATTTAACTGGTAAATTAAACAAAAATCGCGACGACCGACGGAGGAAACTCTAGCTTGTTCACGTACAACAGTATTTTTAAGTTAATAATTTATAAATTGAATACAAAAAATAAATTATCAAAACTTCAACGCCTAAATAAATATTAACGGGATATTTTAAATTTTCTTACGGGTATTTATTTTCTGGGTGCACGAATTTAAACAAATTCCCCTAGAATAATAAAATTCACAGTATCTTTTTGCTGTGATTTTTATAAGAGTCGGTAAACATCGACCAAGATTTGTGTCTTAGTAGGGTATAACAGACTGACTGAAGAGCCCACTGTTATACCTTGGGCGAAACACAATTATTTCTGGAGTTGAGGTCACTTGTACTTTTTTTTGAATTTTATTCATTCACTCCACTTCAAACAGGAGTAATTTCAATATTTTAATATTTAAATTTCTTTCGAGGAAGTAATTTTCGAGAAGATTAAAAGAAAAAGAATAAGAAAATTGATTCGAGGAGCGAGGGAAAGGAGTTACAAAAAGTTCGAGAAAAATAGAGGAGGAAGCTGAGGGAAAGACAAAAAAAAAAGATAAGTAGAGCGGACATTTTGTCCAAGTGTTTCAAATCCTTTTTTTTTTGTGTGTTATATTAGAAATTCTGATTGTTCTTTTTTTTGATATATAATTCGTGATCGTAAAAATTCTTTTGCTTCCAGTTAATTGTGGGACACGGGAGTTTTCTTAACAGCGCGTTAACGGCCCATTTTTTTGTTTAATTACTTATTTTCTTTGTTTGCTGTTTTTTTATTTAACGGCTAACCATTAAACCCCTTTCAAATTTACATAATTGTAGTTTTTTTTATGTTCGAAAAAATTTTGAGTTTTTATCCTGGTTCGTCCAAGGTTTCCCAAATAAAAATAATTTTAAGACCAAGTACCCCACTGTACTTGTAATAAAACATTTCGATCGTTTTATCACTTTGATTAAAACGAATCATTTTTTTTTTATATAACAAAATTCTTCCACAACAGAACCCAGCCCAGCTGAGCAGTCGTGGTGGTAGCTTTTTATCGTGCTACAGCTTGCACTTTTTTTGTCTCTTTACGCATCTTCTTTCGTGTCTCGTTCGGTTAGTGTTAGCTGTCAAATGCTAAACTAATTTGTATTTTTCATTCGGTTTCGTTGCACATCGTGTGCTTTTGTTTATCTAATAATTAAATTTGATCCGCGTTATTAAATCGATTGGTTTTCTTTTTTTTATAAATATAAATAAATACCTACGTAAGATAAATACATTCCTAAACCCCAATGAGAAGAAAAAGTGCAACAATCTCTATAATAGTTCACTCGTTCACTCCCATCATTTTGTTGAGGTGTATATGGTGCTGTTAGCGTTTGCACGATTCCATTGTCTCGAAGCAATTTCTTGATTTCAGCATTGTCGAACTTACCACCATTATCACTTAACAGTTTTTTTTTTTTGTGTGACCCAATCCTTTTGCAGCGAAATTTTGTGAAACTATCTTTGTGTGGCGATAGCCACACAATAAAGTTTTCCCATCTACTTGAAGCCAGCATTTAGTGGCCGATAACTTGAAAACACTATTCTCATTTATGTCCTGTGCTGCTTACACAGAAAAGAGATTTCTAGCAACGGCATATACAGGGGGAGGAATAATGACCCCCCACCCCCCCGAGAACTCAAGATTATTTTGTTGATCTGAAATAATTATTAAGTAACCATCACACATAAAGGAAAAAGCAAGTTGGCTACCCATAAGCTAGTAGGATTTTCGATTGGTAAATTTTAGAATTCAATAGAGAATTTGAGTGTTGGTAACTTAGAATTCAATAAGAAATTTAATTTTCATGGCAATGGAATACCTAAATTATTTTGTATTCAATCGATGATACTATTTTCTTCCTTGTACCTCAAATTTAACATAACAACAAACTTCTCAAATGATAATGCATTCAAATCTTAAATTATATGCAAAAACACTCATAGCCAAAACGTGTTAAACCATACAGAAATCAAAGTCTGGAGTTGTTTCCAAATTTTCACTTATAGTAAAGTAAAAACTAATAGGATTTTGAAATAAAGAACAGTTTTAATTTCTGAAAATAAAATCTAAACACATTATAGAACACATACAGAAAATGTTTTCAGATTAGATTATTTTTAAATGCAAAACAAGCGATTACTTTTGATTTATATTTTGGATGGTGCCTTTCACTTTCCCATCATCGGTGGCAGTCTTAAAGACATACATTTTTTTTCAAATCAGAAGCATATAAAAATTAATCTTGAACTTTTTTCACACTTTTCTTGAAAAGCAACGAAAACGAATCTTTGTATTCAATTAAAATACGAATTTGTAATGTATTGTAATATTTAGCAAAGAGTTCGCCAGTAAAACTTATTTCTTTTATTCAAACTGAACAACAATTACCTTACAAAAAAATAAAACACCTTTATTTCACTTCAAATACTTTACTTCAAATACTTTTATTATAACAAGGACAATTCACTATTTTACACCGACGACGTTTATTCGTTCACTTTCAATATTAAACTGATGTGTGTTGCGAGGTAAGAGTGGGGGAAGGAAAAGGAATTAGTGTGGAGGTAGGGTAAGAAAAAGGAATAGGTAGGAAACCAAAAAAAAAGGAAATGTTCGGAAAAGGAAACGAATGCTCAGTTCCGGGGGACGAGGCCTGCTTGCGTAGCGTGGCATTTAGCTTGCAGGAATGGGGGGGGATCTGGCCCCCGAAACTTAACCTCACCAGCAACAAAACACAAATCAGGTCAGAGAGATACATATCACAAAGACCGCGGACAGACAATCACCACTTCAAGGCGCTGCTGATGACTGTGCAGCGATGCCATACCCACCCTAATCCGTTGGCATATGATTAGGATTTCCCCAAAATGGTCCATGATCAGCTTCGGATCACACCATCTTCAACTTTTAACCTCGGCTACCTTCAGCACCCCTGAATATTTTAACTTAGAAAGCCATGATTTCTTTATTAGAAATCAGAAAAAGCTCCAAATTTCATGTTAGTTGAATGGCGGAAAGAAGTTTATTATTTTTGATATACTAACTTTAACATTATATTAATTAAATAAATCATTGATTAAATAAAATTACTAAAAAAAAATAATTTTATCAAAATGTATCTTTTGTCTTTAACACAGATACATAAAACAAAAAAAAAAACAATGCGAAAAAGGGAGGTTTCCCAACCAAACTATCGACAAAAAAGATACACTAAAAGCACCCTTTCTGGCACTCACTCAAAAATGGAGAAATCGATGTTAAAATCCCTACCTTCATGGAGATCCTTGGAGGTGGTTATATTCCAAAATTTAACTGGTAAATTAAACAAAAATCGCGACGACCGACGGAGGAAACTCTAGCTTGTTCACGTACAACAGTATTTTTAAGTTAATAATTTATAAGTTGAATACAAAAAATAAATTATCAAAACTTCAACGCCTAAATAAATATTAACGGGATATTTTAAATTTTCTTACGGGTATTTATTTTCTGGGTGCACGAATTTAAACAAATTCCCCTAGAATAATAAAATTCACAGTATCTTTTTGCTGTGATTTTTATAAGAGTCGGTAAACATCGACCAAGATTTGTGTCTTAGTAGGGTATAACAGACTGACTGAAGAGCCCACTGTTATACCTTGGGCGAAACACAATTATTTCTGGAGTTGAGGTCATTTGTACTTTTTTTTTGAATTTTATTCATTCACTCCACTTCAAACAGGAGTAATTTCAATATTTTAATATTTAAATTTCTTTCGAGGAAGTAATTTTCGAGAAGATTAAAAGAAAAAGAATAAGAAAATTGATTCGAGGAGCGAGGGAAAGGAGTTACAAAAAGTTCGAGAAAAATAGAGGAGGAAGCTGAGGGAAAGACAAAAAAAAAAGATAAGTAGAGCGGACATTTTGTCCAAGTGTTTCAAATCCTTTTTTTTTTGTGTGTTATATTAGAAATTCTGATTGTTCTTTTTTTTGATATATAATTCGTGATCGTAAAAATTCTTTTGCTTCCAGTTAATTGTGGGACACGGGAGTTTTCTTAACAGCGCGTTAACGGCCCATTTTTTTGTTTAATTACTTATTTTCTTTGTTTGCTGTTTTTTTATTTAACGGCTAACCATTAAACCCCTTTCAAATTTACATAATTGTAGTTTTTTTTATGTTCGAAAAAATTTTGAGTTTTTATCCTGGTTCGTCCAAGGTTTCCCAAATAAAAATAATTTTAAGACCAAGTACCCCACTGTACTTGTAATAAAACATTTCGATCGTTTTATCACTTTGATTAAAACGAATCATTTTTTTTTTTCTATAACAAAATTCTTCCACAACAGAACCCAGCCCAGCTGAGCAGTCGTGGTGGTAGCTTTTTATCGTGCTACAGCTTGCACTTTTTTTGTCTCTTTACGCATCTTCTTTCGTGTCTCGTTCGGTTAGTGTTAGCTGTCAAATGCTAAACTAATTTGTATTTTTCATTCGGTTTCGTTGCACATCGTGTGCTTTTGTTTATCTAATAATTAAATTTGATCCGCGTTATTAAATCGATTGGTTTTCTTTTTTTTATAAATATAAATAAATACCTACGTAAGATAAATACATTCCTAAACCCCAATGAGAAGAAAAAGTGCAACAATCTCTATAATAGTTCACTCGTTCACTCCCATCATTTTGTTGAGGTGTATATGGTGCTGTTAGCGTTTGCACGATTCCATTGTCTCGAAGCAATTTCTTGATTTCAGCATTGTCGAACTTACCACCATTATCACTTAACAGTTTTTTTTATTGTGTGACCCAATCCTTTTGCAGCGAAATTTTGTGAAACTATCTTTGAACACAACTAAATATCGCTTGCGATAGCCACACAATAAAGTTTTCCCATCTACTTGAAGCCAGCATTTAGTGGCCGATAACTTGAAAACACTATTCTCATTTATGTCCTGTGCTGCTTACACAGAAAAGAGATTTCTAGCATCGGCATATACAGGGGGAGGAATAATGACCCCCCCCCTCCCCCCGAGAACTCAAGATTATTTTGTTGATCTGAAATAATTATTAAGTAACCATCACACATAAAGGAAAAAGCAAGTTGGCTACCCATAAGCTAGTAGGATTTTCGATTGGTAAATTTTAGAATTCAATAGAGAATTTGAGTGTTGGTAACTTAGAATTCAATAAGAAATTTAATTTTCATGGCAATGGAATACCTAAATTATTTTGTATTCAATCGATGATACTATTTTCTTCCTTGTACCTCAAATTTAACATAACAACAAACTTCTCAAATGATAATGCATTCAAATCTTAAATTATATGCAAAAACACTCATAGCCAAAACCTGTTAAACCATACAGAAATCAAAGTCTGGAGTTGTTTCCAAATTTTCACTTATAGTAAAGTAAAAACTAATAGGATTTTGAAATAAAGAACAGTTTTAATTTCTGAAAATAAAATCTAAACACATTATAGAACACATACAGAAAATGTTTTCAGATTAGATTATTTTTAAATGCAAAACAAGCGATTACTTTTGATTTATATTTTGGATGGTGCCTTTCACTTTCCCATCATCGGTGGCAGTCTTAGAGACATACATTTTTTTTCAAATCAGAAGCATATAAAAATTAATCTTGAACTTTTTTCACACTTTTCTTGAAAAGCAACGAAAACGAATCTTTGTATTCAATTAAAATACGAATTTGTAATGTATTGTAATATTTAGCAAAGAGTTCGCCAGTAAAACTTATTTCTTTTATTCAAACTGAACAACAATTACTTTACAAAAAAATAAAACACCTTTATTTCACTTCAAATACTTTACTTCAAATACTTTTATTATAACAAGGACAATTCACTATTTTACACCGACGACGTTTATTCGTTCACTTTCAATATTAAACTGATGTGTGTTGCGAGGTAAGAGTGGGGGAAGGAAAAGGAATTAGTGTGGAGGTAGGGTAAGAAAAAGGAATAGGTAGGAAACCAAAAAAAAAGGAAATGTTCGGAAAAGGAAACGAATGCTCAGTTCCGGGGGACGTGGCCTGCTTGCGTAGCGTGGCATTTAGCTTGCAGGAATGGGGGGGGGATCTGGCCCCCGAAACTTAACCTCACCAGCAACAAAACACAAATCAGGTCAGAGAGATACATATCACAAAGACCGCGGACAGACAATCACCACTTCAAGGCGCTGCTGATGACTGTGCAGCGATGCCATACCCACCCTAATCCGTTGGCATATGATTAGGATTTCCCCAAAATGGTCCATGATCAGCTTCGGATCACACCATCTTCAACTTTTAACCTCGGCTACCTTCAGCACCCCTGAATATTTTAACTTAGAAAGCCATGATTTCTTTATTAGAAATCAGAAAAAGCTCCAAATTTCATGTTAGTTGAATGGCGGAAAGAAGTTTATTATTTTTGATATACTAACTTTAACATTATATTAATTAAATAAATCATTGATTAAATAAAATTACTAAAAAAAAATAATTTTATCAAAATGTATCTTTTGTCTTTAACACAGATACATAAAACAAAAAAAAAACAATGCGAAAAAGGGAGGTTTCCCAACCAAACTATCGACAAAAAAGATACACTAAAAGCACCCTTTCTGGCACTCACTCAAAAATGGAGAAATCGATGTTAAAATCCCTACCTTCATGGAGATCCTTGGAGGTGGTTATATTCCAAAATTTAACTGGTAAATTAAACAAAAATCGCGACGACCGACGGAGGAAACTCTAGCTTGTTCACGTACAACAGTATTTTTAAGTTAATAATTTATAAGTTGAATACAAAAAATAAATTATCAAAACTTCAACGCCTAAATAAATATTAACGGGATATTTTAAATTTTCTTACGGGTATTTATTTTCTGGGTGCACGAATTTAAACAAATTCCCCTAGAATAATAAAATTCACAGTATCTTTTTGCTGTGATTTTTATAAGAGTCGGTAAACATCGACCAAGATTTGTGTCTTAGTAGGGTATAACAGACTGACTGAAGAGCCCACTGTTATACCTTGGGCGAAACACAATTATTTCTGGAGTTGAGGTCACTTGTACTTTTTGTTTGAATTTTATTCATTCACTCCACTTCAAACAGGAGTAATTTCAATATTTTAATATTTAAATTTCTTCATCTTCTAATGGAAATTCGGAAATATCGCAAAAGATTTTTTTTTTGCACATCACTATGTGGTATACCCACCAGGTAAGCTCAAACAAAAAAAAAAAATTGCGATGAAACCGGTAGGCACAAGTAAGGGCCAGGAACTTTTAACTTTTCAGTTAAATAAGACGAAATTTTAACCTGTGTCGTCGGAGAACTAAAGTCATACCACTCTTTTTTTTCAGAACAAATCAACTCATCCAATTCTACCCGCTTGTTTTTTTTTTTTTATTTACTTTTATGTACTTAAGTGTCAAAGTATTGATTCCTCATGGTTTGTCTCCCATACCTCATTTGAAATTTCGCCCATACTGTTTTATCATTTCAGATACTACTTCCTAGTTTGACCTCTAGATAGCGCTATAAAAAAACTGAAGGTTATCCTCCGATATCACTAGGGCCACTTCGATAACTTTGTGATATTGGTTAAACAAAAATGGAAACAGTCATATCTTTAAGGGCTCATACTTTCCATAATTAACGCTGTTTACACATATAATTTCCCACTAAACTGCACTCTGCACTGTGGTTGGCGGAAATGTGAACGTGTAAACGCCTGTGGCGATAACCAAAAACCAACATAAATTATTAAAAATTAACCAGAATCTACCTACCGTCAGGCAAATATGATATTGACATTTCAATGTGGTAGATAAGGGGAAAAATATGCTAATCGGTCAGTATCAAAAGTGACAACTGACAGCTGACTTTAAGGTCTGTTCTTGTCCACAGACTTTGCACTCACTTTTAATTAAGATTTCCCTCGTTGCATTGTGACCAACACTGTAATTGATTTTTTTAAAATTCACCTAATCGTATTTAGCTAGGATTTATTTCCAACACAACATTTATCGACAGATATTCGATTTGACTATTTCATTTTTACATAACCGAGACGATGATATATAGCTCTTTGCTTCATTAAAGTCACGCATCCTACAACTCATAATGTGGCTATAGACTTTGTGATCTATATCCACCACACATCAATTTGGCAGAATGGAAAACCAAAAACAAAAGAGAAAAGACAAAACAGCAAAACATCAAACATAGAGGTTGGATTATTTTTGGTAGGTATTTTAATTTTTTTTAATTATTTTTATGTTTACTAATCATAATCAATTTATTTTTACAGACGAGACGCATTACATCCCATTACAGCATCCATGGCGTATCCCGGCGGCCGCAACAAATGCTCTTCCTTTATTTGGAATATTCCAATTAAACGACAAGCAACAGGTCGCTGGGGTTTTGTGTGAAGAAAAAGGTAGGTACAGTTATCTACTTAGGGACGGTAATTGTCCCGCGTCCCTATGCCGCCAAATGGTATCGTCATGGGTTGAGACATTCATCGATTTTTCTATTTCAGGTATCTGTGAGGGTATGGCCTTCCACCGAAGAACGCCATTAGACACCATTGGTCCCAGCTAATCGCTTTGAAACGCACCGAACAGAGGTTATACTTTCGTATAAAAAGTTTTGTTTTTATACCTAATCAGGGTAACTATTCTTTGACTTTCTACATGTTTCCCAATAATTTACTTTTATTTATGCTTTCAGAAGAAATATATTTCCCTCAACCGCTGGCTGGGATAGAAACAACGAAACTTCGTTGTTTCAGAAATGTATTCAGTTTAAGGGAAACGAGAGTAACTAACCACCGTGAAGTGCAGTGATATTTTTTTGTTTAAAGTTGATGAATGAGGACTATGAAACCATAACCTCGACGAACGTTTCGCCTTTTTATATAATCTTTTTGGAGATTCTCCAATCATCATTAACATCGCATCATTTTTCTTTGGGGTTACAATCCTCTTGCCTAGGTTAAAGTCATTGACCTTCTCAAATTGGTGAGTCGTTTAACTTTGTTTTAGATAAAAGGACGGTGTACCATAATAGTAATATAAATAAATAAATCAATAAGAAACAAAATAAATAAAAAAAATGTATACTGCTACGTATATATATAAAAGAATTATCACAGTTAGAAAATTAGTACTAAAATCTAAATCACAGTCTATTATGTTAATGTTATCACAGATCGTAGTTTTTAATCATTGCAGATAAGTATCTTATATTATCACAGATGTTATTAGTTAAGATAAGTAAATAAATAGTTAATAATAAATAAATAAATAAATAGTATTTAAATAAAAAAATTAATTAATAAATAATATATTGTTATTAAATACATCAATAAATAGTGTTACTAAGTACATAAATAAAAAGTTTTTTTTGTTGTAATGATTAAGCAATAACAATCAGGTACTTTCGTGCAATAACTTACTAAACAAAACTAACAAAACATTATTTAAATACATGGGGCATTTCTGTTTCAGTTACTAGGTGATTTTAGTGTTTATTTATACTTTTTGGTGTTTTCCTTTGTCCTTTGGACATTATCGTACTTCGGAAATCGTTTAGTGCGGTATTTTGTTTGGATTAGAAATCCTAGTAGTTTTTTTTTTATTAGATTTAATTTACATACGTCCGAAGCAATAATAAACAAGATTAATTCAGATGTTAAAATGTGTTGCCAGATACCAAGGTATTATAAACGAAACATTTCGGGATAATAGGAACGGATTAGACGAAAAAGTGTTGGTTTAAAAGTGATGTGCTATGTGATTCGGTTGCACAGTTTGATTACTTGGTAATTAAAATTTGATTAAGCGATTTTCAATACATCCTTTACGGATTAATCGGGTTTGCTTGAAAGTTTTGTGATGTAGTACGCTTTCGAGTAACGTTTTCTTAATTGTTTCAAATCCTTGGCATGAAATATGCCAATCTCTTTTCCTGCCAAGTTCTCCAATTCATACATCTGGTTGCCCACTTTTTTCACTATTCGGCATTTGATGTATTTTGTGATAATATGGCAGATAAATATTTTGAAGAATCACTTAAAGTGAAGTTCCTTTTATAAACTTCTTGTCCGACCAAGTACTGAACTTGACGCGAGTATTATATATTTTTGCAGACCTTTCATTGGCTTTCGAAATATTTTCTCGAATTCGATCTCTTATGCACTGCAATTGGTTTTGTCGGGGTAGGGTCAGTAGCTCGCTGTCGTCTACCGCGTTCAGTTTTCGTACCAGTTCGTAGCTACTAACGTGTGTTATCATATTTATTCCGAACAATGCGTAATACGGTGACACTCCAGTAGAGCTATGAACAGAGCTTCTTAATGCACACGCAATCTCACGGAGGTGATTATCCCATTCGCGTTGGTCGTTTTTGAGATAGGAGCGGATAGCAGCTACCAAAGAGCGGTTAACCCGTTCTGATGCATTCGACTGCAGCGCATAATTAGCGGTTTTAAAATGCCGTATTTAGACAATAAGTGCTGAAATTCCTTGGCTAAGAATTGTTTGCCGTTGTCGGAGTGGATGATGTTAGGAACTCCAAATACATTGAAAACATCTTGCCGCAAGAATCTTATAAAGCTGAAAGTATTCGCGTTTCTCATGGCTTTTAACAAAAAAATTTTTTTTAATTTTGACCTCGGATAAGGACCTAGAAAGTGAATGTAAAGCTTTTCAAATGGACGATTGGAACAGTAGGAGGTGATAATAGGTGGACGAGAAATTTGGTTTGAGGCTTAACTTTGCTTACACACAGAACAATTAGACACATATTAACGGATTTGAACCGTCATATTAGGCCAGTGAAAATGTTGCCGAATTCGGTGCAATGTTTTTCCGATTCCAACATGCGCTACATGTGGAGGATTATGGACTTTGCTTATTACTTCTTCCGTAAGACTTGACGGTATCTATAGAAGCCAAGAATGCTCAAGCATAGCTTCATCACTTACACTTCTAAACGCTCGTTTGTACACGTATCCGTCTTCGAATTTGAGATCCGGTAGTTCATCAGAATTTTTTTTTATGGATTTTATCAAACTCAGATATTCTTCGGAAAGAAATTCATCAGAATCAAGATCGATAAGAGGGGCTTCTTCGGCAATAACCAGCGAATCTACATGTACCCGAGAAAGAGTGTCTGGGACGACAATTAGGGTGCCCTTTCGATGCTGTATGTCGAAGGCATGGGATTGCAGTAGTAAACTCCATCTGGCGAGCTTTTATGCTCATCAGCCATTTGAGGCTGGAGTGATCAGTTATTACTGTAAGTCCATGCCCTCGACATACGGCCTGAATTTTTGCACAGCCATTGCCGCGGGCATGCACTCCTTCTCGGTGACACTGTAATTCCTCGGCTCTTGTTGAATTTTTGAGAAAAAAATGATATTGGTACTTCTTCGTCCGCCACATTCTTTTGGAATAGGACGGCGCCTATTCCTGCATCCGACGCATCACATTGGATGTAAAACCTTTTAGTGAAATCCGGGTGTGAAAGAACTGGTGCTGTGGTTAACGTTTTCTTCAGATCTTCGAACGCTCTCAGTGCTTCTTCTGTCATTTTGAACTTTTCGTTTCTCTTTTTCAGCAGGTCAGTCAAGGGTGCAGTCAGACTCGAAAAATCCTTGATAAATTTTCGATACCACCCTGCTAAACCAAGCAGCCTCCGAACCTATTTTGGGAATTGGGAAGTCCACAATTGCCTCCACCTTAGCAGGGACAGTGCTAAGCTGCCCACCACCAACTATGAAGCCTAAGTATTTCAGCTCTTTGAAGCAAAACTTGGATTTCTTTATGTTGATGGTGAGGTTAGCTCTGCGCAAGCAGTCGGCTACTTCGCTTACCAGGGCTATATGCGTTTCGAAATCCGGCGCCACAATCAATAAATCGTGAAGATACACAAAGACATGATCCCTAAGTCGTGCAGGTATCACCTTGTCCTTCAACTGGCATAACCTTTGAGCTGCATTACACAACCCAAAAGGCATAACAGGAAATTGGTACAAGGGTCTTCCCGGTACCGTAAAGGCAGTCTTTTCCCTACTCTGTTTCTCCAGCGGTATTTTCCAAAATGCTTCTTTTAGATCTATACTTCTAATGTAGTAAGTATCCGGTAGTCGACTGAGGAGCCCTTCGATATGAGGATGAGGATTCGCGTTTTTCTTCGTCAGTAAGTTCACCTTACGAGAATCCAGACAAAGCCGATTTTTGCCTGGTTTTCGCAAGAGAACCACTGGCGAACACCACTGGCTTTCCTCTATAAAGCCGAGATCCAACATTGGATCTAATTCTTTATACAAAATGACTTGTACCGCTGGTGAGACATGGTAGTGACCCTGTTTCACAGGGAGTGCATCTCCGGTATCAATGACATGCTCCATGAGCGTAGTCTTTCCAAGGCAGTCCCGGTCGAAACACAAAAATTTCTGCCTGACTGCATCCAGTCTGGCCTGCTGATCGGAGTTCAACTGATGAGCGTTCGAAAGATCTGCTTCATCAGTTAACGAAACTGAACTTATAATATTCGGTGCTAACTGGAACGTTTTCCAGAAATCTACTCCAAGGTAAATTTCCTGATCTAGATTCAGACAAGGAAAAAAGTTAGCACCTCTTCTCTATCGTTATAAAATACTTGTGCTTCTATTTTTCCCACTATGGATTGGCTTTTGCCGTCTGCAGTCTTCACACCTGACCGATAAGTTGTTATAGGAATTTGTAGTTCTTTGACCAGTTGCAAGCAGTTTTTGCCGAGGATGCTTACACTGGCTCCGCTATCCAGTAAGCCTAGAACTTCCTTACTACCTAATTTAATTTTTGCATACTGTCTCAGATCTGATACTAACCCTACCACAGTGGAGCAAATTCGCTTTCTTGTTTCTTTTCTAGTTCTAAACCTAAATCTTGCTTTAATAATTTTTTTAGAAGGTAGATAAATCGCGCTAATAAATATTCTCTTCCGTGCCTGATTGTATTCTAAAATACGAATATGCAATGGTTTTATCTGAAAACGTTTTTGTTCAGTACTTTCGGGTTTAATTGTTTTTAAGTTAGGATTTCTGTTTAAAATTTTGATTTTGCATACGCCCTCTTCATTAGGAGGGCCTTCCTCTGCTCCTGTTTTGGAGTTAACTTCGGTTATTAAATTTATTTGGGGTTCAGATTTTGGGTTGTACGCGATGCCCCCGAAGTCTTCGCGTCCCATTGTTTCCTGGGTTACATCGTGTACACCGTGGAGTTATTACGTTTTCTTGACCGCATTTATAACAAAAGATGTTACGCACGTCAGACTCGCAGTCAAAGTAAGTACGACCCTGCACCTTGCAATTCCAACACACTAGGCTTGTAGCGTCCGCGTATTGCCGAGGTATTTTCGGTCGAGCTCCACCAAACTGATAAGCAACAAACTGTTCATCAGCCAGCTGTTTCTCTTCTTCATACTCCAGCTCATTTGCCGTATATTTGCCTGGAGGTTTTGTAAAGGTTTTAGGCACTTTTTTTTCTCGTAAATGCAACTTCTGCGTCCTTGCAAGCGGTCCTCAGCTGATCCAAGGTGAAAATGGCCTGCGGATATACTAATTTCTTTACTCTCTCGTTCAAATTTCGTTTCAGTATTCGGACCGTTTCTACCTCTGGTATAGGGATTTTCAACTGAAACTTCATCTTATTTATGGCCATAAAGAAATCTTCACTACTCTCCCAGGAATGCTGCTTACGATCCATGATATCTCGGATTATCTCGAAGTCGGTTCGAGTATTTTTAAACTGGCGCAGCAAAGCGTCCTTCAACGTTGGCCAGTCATGACCATTCCGTAGCATTTCCTGAGAGAAATAGATGGAAATCCCTTAACACTTCTGGCCACGAGCATCTATGGTTAATCCGCTGGAGCTCAACTCTAAGAACAAAATCTTCAGCGGACGTAGTGTTTGGTTGACCATCAAACGTCAAGCCCCACCTATCCGTTCTTATCGGAGCTTGGGGTCTCGGATACAGAGTTGGGCCATAATACTCTGGTTGGTAGACATATGGATTTGGAGTTTGCAGGGGATTAAAGCTAGCATATGGATCAGGCGGGAACTCATCAAACCCAGCAGGATGATTAATCCTATCTGGTGGTCTTCGTGTCGGTTCCGGTTGTCTCCGACGCGGTTGATTCACTGGAGGAAACGCACTTCTACTTGGATCAGCTGGAAGATATTGCTGTATTGGTGGCTGAGCTGCTGGCACAGGGTCACACGCGCGTCCTGCATCTGATCGGTAGAAGAGAGATTCGTTGGCCCTAAATTTAGATTCTGGAGGAATCCACTAAGTTGGGCTTGGATTTCTTCCTTTAAGGTATTTGTCAAATCCCTTTGAATAGAGTGCCGGGTAGTAGACAAATATTCTACCATGGCCAAGTTGATATATGCCTTCAAATCTTCTGACAATAACCTTTTTTCTTTTATTATCTTTACAAGAGGAAGTGGTCTCTGAGCTAGGCTTTCTAAAATGTCCCTCGAACCACCAAAGCCTACTGAGTCGACAGAAACTGGTCTATTACTAGTATCGGGTACCCTATTTGTCACTTGCCTGACGGTTTGGTTCATCGAGTCGTTCCATACACTAAATTGGCTTAAGGAGGGAGGAGAGACCGACTCGATATGGCTGTAATTGTCGTTGTCAGCCAGAGGAACACCTGACCTAGCGGGTTGGTTGAATGCGGCTCGAATTTGCCTATCGGAAACCATAGGAGAATACATAACTCGCTGCCTAGTGGTATTGTCTATCGTTTGACTTACTGATCGAGTTATCTTCTTCCTTATTGGAATAAGCCATCTTTAAAATTTTGAGAACGAAGCTGACTTAACAAAAAGCAAAACAAGATCAACAACTATACGGTGAGTTTTTTCCAAAGACAAATGATTTACTTATGTAAAATGCACAATTGTAGAAAAGGTACTTGAAATGAAAAAAACAAATATTCGAAAAACTATAAAAAAAAACTTAGGAAATATCTTTGAAATTTCAAACAAAAACTTAACAAATAATTTTGAAATCTCAAAATAATTTCAACACTTGAATTCAATGAAAACTAACAAACGAAACAAAATTATCAAGGAAACAGGTATGAAAAATTAGATGTTTCTTAATACAACTTGTAACATTAAACTAAAAACTGAAAGATAACTTTTTAACAAATATAATTCTAAAAAAATCTATTTTAGAGCACTTTGTAATGGTATCTTTAAATTTGTTATCTTACCAAAATTAAAGTATTTTTTCTATAATGGAAAAATAAACCCAATAATGTAAGAAAACTTTTACAAAAACTTATCAAAATGAGAAAACAAAAAAAAATTACGAAACTAATAAGTAACAATAATTTGCTTTTAAAACGTAAAGTTTCGTAAAAAAACAAATAACGCAAAAAAATTATAAATTACGCAAAAAACTACGTTTCTAAAAACTAATTTCAAAGAAAATACGAGAATAACTTTGTTTTCTTTAAAGTATCTCAATAAAAAACAATATATTCTTGACGCAAAATCTAACTCAAACAAAATATATTTTAGACTTAGGGTAATAAGTAATGTAATGATCTATAGTAATATTGTAAGTTTTAATATAATAATAAAAGTATCGCTTAAGATTAATAAATTTTCTATTTTCAACGCAAAACTAAGTTTTACTTGAACGAAACACAATAATAATGCGATTAAAGATTGAGATGTTGAACTTTTAAAACAAAATTTTACTCAAAAATAATTTTCATAAATGAAACAAAAAAATTAAGTGACTTCTTTACTTGAAAAAAGTTTTGAAACAGTTTGAGGTTTGGTTTTCATATACATACGGGGTGCTTCAGGTAGCATCGTCGGTGGTTTTCTTGACGATATGGTATGATCTTACTAGTGACATCTTTCAAAAGTAAGACAGCAGACGGAAAAAATTAAAACCCTTGAAGTGGTGAGATAGGCATTTGAGGAACAAAAAAGTAGAAACACTAAAAAAAACATTACTTAGTTTTCCTCTCCGTTCCCGCAATTCTAGTCTGTCACTAAAGACTTTGCTAGAAGACATGAAATGGTGAGGGAAACTACACAGAAATGAGTTGAAAAACTCAGAAAAAAAATGTTGGAACGGTGCATCAATGTTCGACGACTCGTCAAACACGGTCACTGCGTACAAAGAAAAATCCCTAACAAGACAAGACTATAGTATAAGAAATTAAAATTTAAAAAAAATTTAAAAAACGAATGCTGCAGCGATGCCATACCCACCCTACCGTGAAATCCGTTGGCATATGATTAAGATTTCCCCAAAATGGTCGATGATCAGCTTCGGATCACACCATCTTCACCTTTTACCCTGGGCTACCTTCAGCACCCCTGAAAATTTTAACTTAGAAAGCCATGATTTCTTTATTAGAAATCAGAAAAACACAAAATTTCATATTAGTTGAATGGCGGAAAAAAGTTTATAATTTTTGATATACTAACTTTAACATTATATTAATTAAATAAATCATTGATTAAATGAAATTACTAAAAAAAAATTAATTTTATCAAAGTTTATCTTTTGTCTTTAACACAGATACATAAAATAAAAAAAACAATGCGAAAAAGGGAGGTTTTCTAACCAGACTATCGACAAAAAAGATACACTAAAAGCACCCTTTCTGGCACTCACTCAAAAATGGAGAAATCGATGTTAAAATCCCTACCTACATGGAGATCCTTGGAGGTGGTTATATTCCAGAATTTTAACTCACTGGTAAATTAAACAAAAATCGCGACGACCGACGGAGGAAACTCTAGCTTGTTCACGTCCAATAGTATTTTTAATTTAATAATTTATAAGTTGAATAAAAAAAATCTATTATAAAAACTTCAACGTCTAAATAAATATTAACGGGATATTTTAAATTTTCTTGTATATAAAAAAATAACAGTTAAATATAATGCCAACTTTCAGTCAATATTTTCCACTGACATATGTTATGCTTAAATAAATTTTTGAAACACTGTATTGTATAACAGCAAATATCGATAAACCCAATAAATATTTTTATAATTAAATACCTGGCTATTTTCTTTTTGTTACTTTGACCGGATTTCTTTTTCTGCAGCATTTTTTTCTGGTAACCTGGCTCCTGACCTTGAGGATTCGTAGTACCAACAGACACAACTACACTTGGTAAATTCAAACGGTTGAAAACAAGATGGTTCTCGACTATTTTCAAGACTAATACCCTTTTGTTCCACTAAATCGTTTAGGTGGGTAGAAGTGAACGTATCCGGCGACGAACTAGGATGCCACAGTATGCTGGTTCTGAATAATTCACTATAATAATCCAGCATCAAAATCCAGTATGATAAAAATAAAGCAGTATAAAAAACAGTTATCCAGTATAAAAAAGGATGGGGCGGCCCAGTGCTCCACTGGCAACCTGGGTCCGCCAACAGAGTAAAATGTATATCCAAAAATACCTATATAAATTTATCACTTTTAGCAATTTTCGAATAAAACTATTTTCCTTGCAACTCACCCATTAAATTTAATTTTGCCTATTTTATTTTTCACAAAAGGGTTAGAGATAACCGATTCTTATAGAGCACCTTTCTCCGACGGAATGTTGTTTCCACAATTCCTAATTTCTCGATAAAAACTCTTAAAAAAACAGGAAAGGAAATTCAGAAATATCGCAAAAGATTTTTTTTTTTGCACATCACTATGTGGTATACCCACCAGGTAAGTTCAAACAAAAAAAAGATTGCGATGAATATCGAGCAATTGCAAACCGGTAGGCATGAGAGAGGGCCGAGAACTTTTAACTTTTCAGTTAAAAAAGACGAAGTTTTAACCGGTGTCGTCGGAGAATAGTATGTCATCTGACTAATTTGCCATTACCAGTCTTTTTTTTCAAAACAAATCACCTGATCCAATTCTACCCGCTAGTTTTTTTTTCTTTATTTACTTTACTTACTTAACTGTACTTAAGTGTCAAAGTATTGATTCCTCATGGTTTGTCTCCCATCCCTCATTTGAAATTTCGCCCATACTGTTCTATCATTTCAGATACTACTTCCTAGTTTGACCTCTAGATAGCGCTATAAAAAACTGAAGGTTATCCTCCGATATCACTACAACACAAACAAACCACCTCATCCAATTCTACCCGCTAGTTTTTAACCTACGCATATCAGATTTGCTCAGTCTTAGCAGTCGTGTGCACTACTCACTCCACCGCTTTAGACCACTGACGTCACAGGTCGAGATGTGTTATTTGTTTATCAAATGCATTTGGAGCATCAGCGTGGCGGTGTAGTGCGTAGTGCACTCGACTGCTAAGACTGAGCAAATCTGATATGCGTAGGTTCGATTCCTATGGTGTGCATAAAAAGTTTTTTCAAATAAAATTGGATTAAAGCTCAGCATCACAAAAAGGAGACTGATGAGTGCAAAAGTGGCAAAGCACGAAATAGCTAGATCTCCAGCCAAACAATTGTTGGTAGCGCCTTTAAGCATTGTATATAAAACCTATAGTACTATTAATGAGTCGATTTTCAGGACAACAGTCTACGCCTATAGGTGGTGTATTATCGCTAGAGAGATTTAATGGATGTCGGCTTTTTGTGTGCACAAACCAATTTCTTAAAGGATATTTATTTATTATATTATTCCTTTTTGTTATTGAGTAACCATGACAATTTTCATTATTTCGTGTTGATTTGAAAAATGTTTGTAGGTATGTAGGTTTCTTTAGTGGTATGGGTTGTATTTTTATTTTTGTTGACATATCTATACATGATTTTCAAGCTACGCTGAAGATGTTTTTTTACATATTAAAATATAGAGAAAACTGTTCAAGGATAAGTTTGTTTGTTTTATGTGTAAAAACGGAAAAAGACTATATTAGTTGTTAGTCTAGAGATGGTTTGTCGATTATGATTATTCTTATCAAAAATAGAAGTTCAGTTTTGTTTTCTTTTTTGCATATTTTCTGAAAAAGATATTTTTGCTTTCAGATATGTAGGTATTTAAGTATCGATACTAATGCAGTATAATAAGTTCTGTAACGGTTTATTACTGCAATTCATACAGGAGCACAATGTTTGAACGTGTAGATTTTTATATTCGTCTAAAATTTTGTTAAGACATGAAATTTTATGAACAAAGTAACGTGGTTGGGGCTGAACAGTTTACATTTTATGTTAATTTTTTCTAAGCCCTAAGGTTGGGGCCAGTAGCGGATCTAGGATTTGGGTGTGGTGGGGGGGGGGGGGGCTTGGAGTTTGGAGATCTAGTTTGAGACCTTAAGTAATTGAATTGAGAAAACTTCAATAAAAAAGATACTAACCCACTTAACAACGTACAGGAATTGCTGTTGAAATGCTCTGCAAAATTTCGTATACTCCACCGTGACCGTCCTCATCATATAACTGATCATATAGTAGTTTCTACTCTGGCTGTGTGAGCTAAAAAAAATATATTCCAACGGAGTTACCATTACCCATTGAAAGCAATACAAAAGAGCCTTTTTAGTGGTTTTTATAAAATAGCTTTCTGTTTTCAAGCTTTTGAGAACAGAATTTATTAAGGTGAGATATAATGCTAAATACGGAAACCCTATCAGAGCTTTTACTTGAAAAAGACTTATGCAAGCCAATGCGACCAGACAGAGATACAAACGTCCTATCTTCCTGAACTGACAATTTTTGTTGAACAGAGTATAGTTATTGTATTAATAGCCTGCTTATAATCATAACTTAATCTATTACTTCAATTTTTAGCCATAAAGCCTTGGACCACACAAACAATTTCGTTTATGAATATTGTTTAAAAATTGATAAGGTACCCACCTTATGTAGGTATATTTGTAAATTTGCTGTGGATTTGAATACTGTTTTTGGCTAGTCAGAAAAACTATATTTTAGTAGTTTTGCTCTTGCTGTAGAGTACCCACGTGGTTTTTCAAACTATCACTGTAAAGCACAGAAAATAATAATTTGCCGATTGAAAAATAAAATATAAAAACATCAAGACTTTTAGTGGGACATAAGACTAAACTGCTCTTAAAAATAACCTGCGGCCCACTTCTGCAAGCGTGAATGAATTTTCGGGTACGCAGCATATATACCCTTTCTATTCCTGGTCTAAAAAATATGTCCATAAATTTGCTCTAGTCTATATAGGGATTGCAAATATTCCTGTGCACCTGCATGATTTTCTGAGTGCACAGAGAAAACTCACGCTTTTAGAACTTGGCTCATTGGTCCTTGTTCCTTGATTAGAGAATTTGTATGTAACTGCTTAGTTCAAAAATGTTTTGTATGTACAAAATTTACAGATTTCACTCATAGAGTAAGAATGGAGCATTGAAAATGATTTGCATTTGCTAGATAAAACAAAACCATAACTAATTGTTGCACTTAAACAACATTCCATTAATTAAAATTAAGTTGAAGCAAGATATGTTATATAGAACTCCTTATTTAACATAAATACACAATAAAAATAAATAATTCCATATGTGTTTAAATTTTCAAATTCTTGTAAGGAGGTGTTGTTGACAACCTATCGTGATGCAATAAGGTACATTATAACTGCAACTTTGCAATCGGATAAAAGCACATTTTTTTATTTCATCTTCATATGGCTATGAACGGGCTCGACTGTATAATGTTTTCTTCCTTTCGACTTCGTCAATTGTACTAGCTATCTTCAACTACAAGTGAACCTACTGCTATTGATAGAATAGATAAGAATAGTTTTTGTTGTTTGTTTCAAAACGTTTGGAGCTTTCAATCCTTCAGCAAAATATACAGTAAGGAACGATTTTATCTGTCCGATTGAGTGTCACAACAGCTTGTCTTTAATAACCATAATTCAAAAAGCATTAAGTTTGAATTTTGAATATTCCCACCAACGAATTTGAATTAATAATTTCTGAATAATTAAGTGAATTCAGTAGGTGAAAAAAAACATTAACTAAAATGGTTTTAAATTTTTTTTCGAATTTTTCAAGAATTTGTAAATAGTTTTTTTTATTTTGTGTAAATCTTAAGGCCAGTATTTTTAAACCTTTATCTGAAGGATCCGTTAAGAAATTTGGAAGTTACGAATTTATTTTATATTAATTCGTTTTGCTCTTGTTAAATTAATCAACAAATGTATTTTGAACATTATCTTATACCTAATCGAAGGTGTTTAAGTCAATTTGTCAATATGTGCTTGGATTTTGTTTTACAAATTTGTAAAATTTTGTATCAACTTTTCAATTTTATGCGCCAAAATTCGAAACGACTATTAACTCAATCACTTTTTTAGAATGAATTTGTACAACGTTTTCCGATTAAGTTTGCATACAAATTTAAGTCATCCCTGCTTTAATTTTTCACCTCATTCATAAAGATCTGATATATAAGCGTTACCCAGTCAGTGAGTCAGAAAAGAGCGTTAATATATGGATATTTTGTATGTATAATTTATAATAAAAATGTAAAACATAATGGAATAATTTCTCATCACTTTTGTTTAAGCAAGTAACCAAAGATATTTATTTTTACAAGAAATTTAGTTTGAAAAAAGTTAATTCATAAGATAATTAACACCTAATGTCTCAATCCACTGTGCCAACAAAAATCTTTCCTTTCCTTCTATTTCTTCTAACTAGTGCCGTGCATTGCATTTAAAAGACCTGAGGTTTTACAGGCAAATAGTTAAATTATTATTATTAATTTTTTTGTAAACAAGCTATTTTTTTTTTTAAAGTTAATTTTTTTTTGTAAAAAAAACTAATTTGTTTTTATAAAAAAGTTATTTTTTTTTTTGTAAAAAAGTTATTTTTTTTTTTTGTAGAAAAATTACGTTTTTTTATGAAAAAGTTATTTTAAATTTATTATTATATACATATAATAAATAGGTTCAAAACTTTTGTAAATTCCACTGTGATAAATTTTGCATGTATTTATTATTTAGTGGGACATAAGACTAAACTGCTCTTAAAAATAACCTGCGGCCCACTTCTGCAAGCGTGAATGAATTTTCGGGTACGCAGCATATATACCCTTTCTATTCCTGGTCTAAAAAATATGTCCATAAATTTGCACGTCACTCTAGTCTATATAGGGATTGCAAATATTCCTGTGCACCTGCATGATTTTCTGAGTGCACAGAGAAAACTCACGCTTTTAGAACTTGGCTCATTGGTCCTTGTTCCTTGATTAGAGAATTTGTATGTAACTGCTTAGTTCAAAAATGTTTTGTATGTACAAAATTTACAGATTTCACTCATAGAGTAAGAATGGAGCATTGAAAATGATTTGCATTTGCTAGATAAAACAAAACCATAACTAATTGTTGCACTTAAACAACATTCCATTAATTAAAATTAAGTTGAAGCAAGATATGTTATATAGAACTCCTTATTTAACATAAATACACAATAAAAATAAATAATTCCATATGTGTTTAAATTTTGAAATTCTTGTAAGGAAGTGATGTTGACAACCTATCGTGATGCAATAAGGTACATTATAACTGCAACTTTGCAATCGGATAAAAGCACATTTTTTTATTTCATCTTCATATGGCTATGAACGGGCTCGACTGTATAATGTTTTCTTCCTTTCGACTTCGTCAATTGTACTAGCTATCTTCAACTACAAGTGAACCTACTGCTATTGATAGAATAGATAAGAATAGTTTTTGTTGTTTGTTTCAAAACGTTTGGAGCTTTCAATCCTTCAGTAAAATATACAGTAAGGAACGATTTTATCTGTCCGATTGAGTGTCACAACAGCTTGTCTTTAATAACCATAATTCAAAAAGCTTTAAATTTGAATTTTGAATATTCCCACCAACGAATTTGAATTAATAATTTCTGAATAATTAAGTGAATTCAGTAGGTGAAAAAAAACATTAACTAAAATGGTTTTAAATTTTTTTTCGAATTTTTCAAGAATTTGTAAATAGTTTTTTTATTTTGTGTAAATCTTAAGGCCAGTATTTTAAAACCTTTATCTGAAGGATCCGTTAAGAAATTTGGAAGTTACGAATTTATTTTATATTAATTCGTTTTGCTCTTGTTAAATTAATCAACAAATGTATTTTGAACATTATCTTATACCTAATCGAAGGTGTTTAAGTCAATTTGTCAATATGTGCTTGGATTTTGTTTTACAAATTTGTAAAATTTTGTATCAACTTTTCAATTTTATGCGCCAAAATTCGAAACGACTATTAACTCAATCACTTTTTTAGAATGAATTTGTACAACGTTTTCCGATTAAGTTTGCATACAAATTTAAGTCATCCCTGCTTTAATTTTTCACCTCATTCATAAAGATCTGATATATTTTGTTTGGGACAAACCATCTTCAGAATTAGGTACAAGAACAGCCACATTTGTCTCTCATCTTCTTGTGACTATAAGTGACCTCTACTGTATATCACTTCTATTTTTCCAGTGGTGCGAGCTACAAAATAGATTTTTTCATTGAAATCCAAGAAAAAATAAAGTTAGGAACGATTGTACCTGTAATTATAATTCAAAAAGTACTAAATTTTAAATTTTCTATTATATCTAGAACTATTTAATCCTACTATATGTAGAGAATATGCTACCAAGAATCTTAAATTACAACTTTTATACCACATCAATTTTCCGTATAAAGTTTTGAATAATTAAGTCAATTAGGGAGGTACAAAAACATTAACTCAAATTGATTTTCATTTTTTTTTTTCAAAGTGTTCATGCAATTGTAGATTGTTTTTTTTTCAATTAATCTTTTATGCCTGGCTTAATTAAGCCCGTCGAACATAATTATATTAGCCAGGGCTGAGCGCAAATATGTATGAAATTTAGTTGACAAACTCACCGTTCACTTTCATTAAAAAGTTAATTACAGAAAATTGGCAACCCTTAACATTTTCGTTTAGGACCAGGAGTTTTTTTTTGATTTTACCATCATAGCAGCGTTACCCAGTCAGTGAGTCAGAAAAGAGCGTTAATATATGCATATTTTGTATGTATAATTTATAATAAAAATATAAAACATAATGGAATAATTTCTCATCACTTTTGTTTAAGCAAGTAACCAAAGATATTTATTTTTACAAGAAATTTAGTTTGAAAAAAGTTAATTCATAAGATAATTAACACCTAATGTCTCAATCCACTGTGCCAACAAAAATCTTTCCTTTCCTTCTATTTCTTCTAACTAGTGCCGTGCATGGCATTTAAAAGACCTGAGGTTTTACAGGCAAATAGTTAAATTATTATTATTAATTTTTTTGTAAACAAGCTATTTTTTTTTTTAAAGTTAATTTTCTTTTTGTAAAAAAAACTAATTTGTTTTTATAAAAAAGTTATTTTTTTTTTGTAAAAAAGTTATTTTTTTTTTGTAGAAAAATTACGTTTTTTTATGAAAAAGTTATTTTAAATTTATTATTATATACATATAATAAATAGGTTCAAAACTTTTGTAAATTCCACTGTGGTAAATTTTGCATGTATTTATCCTCCGTTCCTTTTCTACCCCCTAACCTCTGTAAGAACGCACTGTGACTGTACACAATACAACATATCAACCGAAAATTCGATACTCTGCTGTGGTTGTGCTCTGCAGTCTGCCTCTGCACCTGCCAATAAAATACCTACAAACATGTAGCTAATTATTTATGTCATCGTTTTTTTTTTCTTTCTTTCATTCTCTTCTTACTTCTTTGGTAGCACAAACAAATTGCACAAGCAAGAAACATGGCCCAACCATCAATTCGATACGCTGCGATGTTCATCGCTTACAAAGATATGTTAATTTTTATTTTGTAGGCAGCTTCTGTGGTAACATCAACCAAATTTTTCGCAAAATGCCCCTACTACGCTTAAGTTCATTTTCATTTGTATTCATTTGTACTTTATTCATTTCGGTAACACCATAATTTGTGCAAAACGAGCCTATAAACATTTTCAATGTTAATTGTCTTGGACCTTTAAAATTTTGAAAACTAAGCCCCAAAATTCTTTAAGCCAAGGCCGTAAGAAACAATTCCTGTTGGATTAAACATTTAGACTAAGCTTGACATCCCGTTGTTCTCCAATTGTTTTAGCCTCAACTGCGTTTCTTTCATTAAATTAGTGTAAACTGTTGTTGAGTTTGACGTTTTTTAAATTATTTTTTTTTTCAAGCTTTAGCCCCAACCTCGGACTTTGACCCCTTATTATTCTCAAGCTGTTTTTTTCGTCCCAATTTTCTGGGTTTTGTTTTAGGGGAAAATTGTTGTTGGATGAAGCATGTCCATTATTCATAACCCAAATTGAATTTTTGTCCAATTCACTTCTGGCTTTAGCCCCAACCTTAGGGCTTAGAATAAATTTACATAACATGTAACCAAACACGTTATTTTGTCCATCAAATTTCATGTCTTAACAATAATTTAGATGAATATAAAACTCTACACGTTATAATGTATTGCATTCTATATTTCAAATTATTTTAAGAATCGGCTGTGGGGGGGGCTTTAGCCCCTATAGCCACCCCCCTGGATCCGCCACTGGTTGGGGCTAAAGCCTGAAGCGAATTGGACAACAAATCAAGTTGGGGCTATGAATAATGGACATGTTTCATCCAACGACAATTTCCCCTTAAGACAAAACTCAGAAAATTGGGTTGAAAAAACAGCTTGTGACTATTAAGGTCTGAGAATATTGGACAAAAACGACGCCAGGGTTAAACAAATAAATCCCTAAAAACTAACATTCTTATTCTAGAGAGTCTTGGGTGCTTAAGTCTGGGGACTGGCAAAGTCCGAAGTTGGGGCTAAAGCTTAAAGAAATAATTTTAAAAAAACATGGTTGGGGCTTAACATTAACATATCAAATTCGACAACAGTTTACACCAAAAACTAAGCTAATTTAACGAAAGAAACGCAGTTGAGGCTAAAACAATAAAAAGGGGTGTCAAGCTAAATGTGTTTAGAGTATCGGGGCTTAGTTTTCAAAATTTCAAAGGTCCAAGACAATTATTGTACATACAAATCATTTTTTGGACTAAGCAGTCACATACAAATTCTCTAGTCAATGAGGCAAATTCCAAAAGCGTGAGTTTTCTCTGTGGACTCAGAAAATCATGCAGGTGCACGTGCACAGGAATATTTGCAATCCCTATATAGACTCTAGAGTGACGTGCAAATTTATGGACACAATTTTTTGAGTAGCAATGGAAAGGGTATATGCAGCGTACCCGAAAATTCATTCACGCTTGCAGAAGTGGGCCGCAGGTTATTTTTTGAGCAGCTTTCTCTTATGTCCGACTAAAAGTCTTGATGTTTTTATATTTTATTTTTCCAGCGGCTTTTCTGCGCTTTACAGTGACAGTTTGAAAAAAACAGGTAGGTACTCTACTCGTTGATTTGGCTAATCCAGCAAAATAAGATCTCAGAGAACTCATGATACTGTCAAAGCACATAAATGAGCTTTTGCAACAAGACCACTAAAATATCATTTTCATTTTTCTGATTAGCCAACTATAAACAGTCATGTGGTTTAGGGCTATATGGCTTAAAATTTAACTAAGAGAATAAGCTATGATTATAAGTAGTCTATTACTGTACGTATAGTCTATTACTGTATGTACATAGTCTATTACTGTACGTAGTCTATTACTGTACTATACCATCTTTTGGTGCGCCTTTTATTGGCTTTCATCTCCACTTAAAATTAACTCCCGTGTTAAACACTACCTAAAATATTAAAAATTGTTATTGTACTTTATACTCAAAACATTTTAAAGCGCGACATCAGGAGCGGATATAAAGGTACAAGAAAACTACTATTATTAAAGGAAAAGTGGGAATGTCAAAATTCGTTTTCTGTTATATAACTATTTATGTTCAATTGTACATGTACTTGTACAATACATCTACATACAGGGTTCCCCGTAAAGAATAGATAATCCTAAAATGCCTCATAGTAGACTTTATGGCCGTCCTGAAAACAGATAAAAAAAAGTTCTATCCCAACCACAACAAAAGATAAATGCATTTTTATGTTCAGTGCATTATTTTTTACCTTACTTTACATTTTTGAATACCACGACTACAAGTGAATGAATTCCACCGTTTTTGTTTCGTAGCAATATAGAACATTAGTAGAAGAAAATTATAATAACTGTTGGACTTTTTAGAGAACAAAATTATTTAACTTTGATTTTCAATGCAAAATGTGAAAGAAAATAATTTTTGAAAAAGTT
The DNA here is from genome assembly GCA_949320155.1 of Melangyna quadrimaculata. NCBI lineage: Eukaryota > Metazoa > Arthropoda > Insecta > Diptera > Syrphidae > Melangyna > Melangyna quadrimaculata. The sequence goes on from OX439484.1 coordinate 104,030,705, forward strand.
AAATCATCTCCGGTATAAAAAAAATGCATGAATACCTAAGTAGCCAACTTTTTCAAAAATATGCGCGTAAAATGCGAATTTCAAATTGGTATAGCTTGTTATTGTAAATAGAGTCAATAGCAAGTTATTGGTAAAAACCTGCAATACTAGAGGCAATTTAACAAAAACAAAAGTTTTAAAAATTGGCACAGTAAACGTGAAAATAATGTAATGCGCTGAACATGGTAGATTTTTGATTGATTGCCTGTTTTTATGATATTGTCCTTATGATAAATCCAAGCTTTTAACTTCTAGGGCCGAGTGCAACATTACTAAAAATGTCAACAAAGTGCAAAAAACGGTTGAATTTTAAAGGTTGATTTGAGTTATACCTCTCCAATTGGGCCTTAGCAAAACCATTAAATATTTTGTTGGTTGAAACTAGTTCATTGGTTATTAGATATTTCCTAAAAAATATAAAAAATATATGTATAATATAAAAAAATGCCCATCAGTTTACCCTTGAGCCCAACTTCGGACGTACTGTTAAGTACAGAGATTCTTTCTTTAGTCGCACTACACGAATGTGGAATGCTCTACCCAGGCCAATTTTCCCCTCCCATTGTGATTTACAGCCATTCAAAACCAATGTGCATCGGTATCTCCTTTTAAATCCCCTCCAACCTACCTAATCGCTCGTGCTGTGTATTGATATTTTAAGGGTAGTCACAACCCTTTTAGCACGCGCTAAATATAACAAAAAAAATAATAATTTCAGCCAATTTTCAATTGTCCTTGGCCACTAAGTTAAAAAAAAAACTAATCAACATTTTTATTTAATATCAAAGCACTTGATAAGTGTTTTCGACCACTCTAGTGCAGAATGGCGGATGGTCCCCCGAATAAATTACTGTCAAGGTTTTGCTAGGATATTTAGTAATTCAGCTGCCTGCTCCAGATTCCACATCCCCTTTAAGAAGCTGCTTGGTTTGCTGTATTCGATGAAACGCCTAGCAAACAAATTAATGTTTGCGGCTACATAACTACATATATACAACAATCTTTCTCTTTACACGGTTACGTAATCAATAATACATATTTGAAGACCTTAAATTTAAAGATATTTAAAGTTATTGTATAGTTTTTGTTTTATTTTATTTAAAATTTTATTTTATTAAAATTTACTATAAAAGTTATAATTGTTAATTACTCCTTCAGTCTCAGCGATTAAAAACTTTTTACAACGACTAGCCTCCCCTCACCCCTAGGTCCAGAAAAAAAAAAATATTTGTTAAATATAGCCTCATACTCCGCATTTTAAGACCTTAACCTCAAAGATCAGATGAGCCAAACATTTTTTTTTTAATCAGTTTAATTTTAGTTTTTCATATTCAATTTGTAAGCATTAGTCATATAATAAAATTACAATAAAGATTTTATAGATTATTAAAAATCACATAATATTATCAATAATAGTACCTAAGTGTTTTCCAGTTAAAAAAGAAAAAATTGAAGAAAAGATACACTCTGTTGTTCTATGAGAAGTGTCGAGTGCATCTTTGTATATACATATCTTAGCAATTCAGCTTTCTTTTTCTAAAAATCTATACAACATACCTAGGTAGCCCCTGTTTTGAATTTTAATTCGAATTGAAGGAAATTGATTTTATCCACAAATAATTCAAAATAATTTCTGAATCTCTGCAATACACAACTACATATGTTTCCATATGTAGAAACGTACAAATTCGGAATTTAATTCAATACCAACACAACATCATTGTAGTAGCCCGTAGCGTAATGGTTAGTGCGTTCGACTGTCACGCTGGAGGTCTGGGATCGCTTCCCAGCCTCGTCCACCTAAAAACAAAAAAGTTTTTTTCAGGGCTACTGCCTCTTGCGAGGAATTGACAAATCCTCCAAGAGTATCACTTGTCACGAATAAGTGCTTCTCGTCTAGCCGTTCGGATTCGGCATAAAATTGTAGGTCCCTTCCATTCCTGTCGAAAGGCGCACACAGGAATGGTTGCGAGTTGTTAGTCACTAGGCCCTGGTTCTTCATGAGCCGTTGTGCCACCCGATTTATTTTATTTTTTTTAACACAACATCATTTCCATAGAAACTTATAAAAATAAACAAACAAAAAAAAATTTCCTTTCGAATACACTATCCTAGTCTACGCATATAGTTGGTGTATTATCGCTAGAGAGATTTAATGAGATTTTCAATGTATTTTTCCTACAGAGCAAAAGCCCTCCCAGGCCAGTGGCACCGCCACCGTCGTTTTAGTTTTTTGATAGTACTATAGATATTTATATACAATGCTTTAAGTTGTTGTTGTTGTTCAAAAATTCAATGAAATTGACGGAATAAAGAATGGTCAAGCCTAATAAGCTGACATTCTAGTACGAATAGTACAATAATAACAATAATAACTTAATAGTGTGGTTCGTTACCGATCTTCCAACCTCTCCCTCTTTGATACGTACTGCGAATTGTAGTCCATCGAAATAAGGTATGGAGAAAAATGGAGGCGGAACAAGACAGCATATTTAAAGGCGCTTATAAAAATGCTGATGCTCCAAATGCATTTGATAAACAAATAACACATCTCGACCTGTGACGTCAGTGGTCTAAAGCGGTGGAGTGCGTAGTGCACACGAATAGTACAATAATAACTAATCGTATTTAGCTAGGATTTATTTCCAACACAAAATCTATCGACAGATGTTCGATTTGACAATTTCATTTTTACATAAGCGAGACGGGGATATATAGCTCTTCGCTTCATTAAAGTCACGCATCCTACAACTCATAATGTGGTTATAGACTTTGTGATCTATATGACCATTGGTCTATGGTCAATTTGGCAGAATGGAAAGCCAAAAACAAAAGAGAAAAGACAAAACACAAAGGCTCTCCCAAACCAATGCGGAACATTCGTTGCGGCGAAGAAACAGTCGTAATGTCGTAACCATTTTCCATGGCGTATCCCGGCGGCCGCAACATGTGTTCGGACTGGTGGTGGTGTATTTATATCCGAGAAAAAGCTACTAGAATCTTCTAGGCGTTCGGGAATGTGCTGGAATGAATTTTCTCATCCACAAGTCTCCACAAGTAGCTCAAAAGCTTTCGACCAATTACTAATTATAGCAGTTTCATGGTTTGGGTATTGGATAACGATGCCAGTGGTTTAGGTATTGGATAATGATAGAGTGGTTTATGTATTGGATAATATTAGTTAATCTGTTGTTCATATATGGCGCTGAAATCATTACTAATGTTATGCGTGGTTTAATAAAAAGACGAAGTTCTTTTCTTTGTGTCTGAATTAAGACTACTCATTTATTCTTATGAAATTTTATTTACAGTGTCGATGAATTGGCATCGACAGATACTTAATATTAATATTGTATGGAGAGATGCTGCACACTCAGCATATTTGCTGTATTATAAAAAGAAGAAAGAATATAAGGCACCCAAAGAAAAGTATCTCATGACGGGTGGCATTTGATGTTTATTTCATAAACATAAACAAATGCATATCCGGAAGGGATATCCGCAGTTAATTAGAAGATATTATGCATGGTAAGCACAATAATAGTGACGGGCACAACACCTCCTCCATAGAATAAAACATATAATTACAAGATAATTAAAATATGTTTTAAACAAAAAAATAAAATATATAACATTCAATTCATTTGTTTTTCTTTTCTTTATAAGTTTATACTTTATTTTATGGTGCAATTTGTTATCGCTTATTTCTTTTCGTACGTTAACAATTTTCTTACTTTGATCCGGTATGTAAACAATTTGATTTTGCACTGGTTTAATACGTTTTTTATTAAAGCATTTATTAAATAAAGTAAAGGTATGACGACCTTTAATACAAGTTATGGTAAAATAAATTAAACCTATAGTTGTCAACATTCCAGTTATTCCAATTAAGGCACCTTGTGATTTCTCGGGTAACTTTTGTAATAGTTTACTAACAATATTTCTTTGATTATTAATTTCGATTGATAAATCCCTTAATTCTCTTAAATCAGTTCCTTTTATTTTTATAACTAATAATATATAACTATAACTTTGACAACAGTTTTTGTAAATAGTGTAATGTATTACATCATTATTAATTTCTTCAAAAATGTCTTCAGATGTGATAATATCTGTTTCTAAAGTACTAAACTTACATTGATTGTCTAAATACAATATTCCAATGTTTGATAAAACACCGTTTTCTTCTACAATTGCACTTGGAGTGTCTTCAGTAATAGCATATAAATATTTATTATTATTAATTTTGTGAAAGAATTCTACATTGTTTTGTATTATTTTTATTTCACATTTATTTTTGCCCCTTTTCAGAAAAACATTTGTTTCACAAACTTCATTTTAATTGTACTTTCAAGTACTAACTTTTTCACATACGTATATATTATCATGATTAAAGCAATCATTCATATTATATTTTAATGCAAAATTAGCTCTATTTTGAGTAATAGCGATAATATTATTTTTATTTTTAAGAAATTGTTGATTGTTGATTTACAACAATTGGCAAAGTGATTATTTCATATATTTCCATTGTTTCTTCTTTCAAAATCGGAATAGATATGATAACATGTATCATATGATCTTTTTCATAACATTTAACATCAATTTGCTTAACTATAAATTGATAAGCTTTAATAGCTTACTAGGAGTAAATAACATTTTATTTTCATTTTTACTGTTTATTAATGCTTCAATTAATTTTTCAGGAGTGATAATAAAAGGATAAATAATTTTTAATTGTAAAAATAGGATCGCACCAATAATTTTTTCTAATTCTATTTCTAGTTCTAAACTTTTATCAATTATTGAGTTAAGCACTTCTTGCAAGTATTCTAAAGCATATTCTCTCCTCTCTATATCTTTCATATTTGAAATAACTTTATTTAACTTTATTATATTTTCATTAGTTTTGTTTTCTATACGATAATAATTATTATTTAATATCTTATTTTGATCATTTACTTTTTCCATTATATATATTTCTTCTACTAATCCTTTTCTTAAAGATTCTTTTGTAATTGCTATGATTTTATCATAATATTCTGCATCAGAACTATCCATAGTTCCAAATAATGTTTTAAGTCCCGTAACAACAATATCTATTAATCCTCTTCGGATTCTGTTTTTCCTTGTTCCTAATAAATTATAAATTGTTTTTTTATTTTATCTGATAAATTATTATAGCTTCTCTTTCCTTTTTCAGCTAAGTCTCTTCACTCTCCGAATAATTTTAAACATACTCCATGAATGTTATTAGTTTGTAACTTAATATGCTCTATGCTATTTTCAACTTCAGCTAGGTCAATTCTATTAATGACTGAAACGTGTCCATCGATTGTTTTCATAGTACCAAGAGATTTAAAATAAAATCCATTATGATCATCTAATTTCTCGATGTTGATGCTTGTTGCAATTCCGATTGCGATCGTCCATATCCTATAAAAAGTTTGACACGACTTTTATTATAAATGGTTCATTTTCCGTTTCTTTTAACAATAATATTATTATCTTCTACAGAAAATACGACATAAGGACCTGACCATCATGATCATATCTGACTTTAGATTTTTCTTAGTTATCTAATAGCCTTGCTTTAGCTTTTATTTCCATTGCTAACAACTTCATTCTTAGCTCTGTCGAATAATCATGTGTTGTTTGAATTTCTTCATAATCTACATCGCTAGGTTTATTAGCTGATCTACCAAAAACAAGGTCGTAAGGCGTGAAGCCTGTGTTTGAATGTTGGGTCGTATTATAACAAAAACTTGCATACTTCATATATTCATCACAGTTTTTGGAGCTATCTTAACTTTCCCTACTTACTGTTCTAATATATTCTGTGAGTCGAGCATGTGCTCTTTCGACACTACCATTTGATTGAGGGTAAGCCACACTGGTAGTAATATTCTTAAAACCAAATATTTCGGATAATTCCTTCATTAAAGAATTACAAAATTCTGTCCCGTTGTCAGACAGTATTATCTTTGGTACTCCAAATATAAGTATCCAATTTTCTACAAGAGCCTTAGTCACTATACTAGCTTCTTTACTTTCTATAGGAACAAATTTAATAAACTTAGACAGATCGTCTTGAATCGTAAGTCCGTATTTGTTGATCATTTTGTCGTTTGTAGTATAAGGACCTGTCAAATCAATTGCGATTTTTTCTAATGCATGATTTGCACTTGTAACAATGTTCATTGGATTCCTTGAGGGATGTCTATCTATTTTTTCTGTTTGACAAGCTACACATTTAGAAATATATGTTATTACATCTCTATTGAGACCTTTCCAATTATATTCTTGTTTTATTTTATCAATAGTGGCTTTTTGGCCACAATGACCTCCTACAAGACCTTCGTGATATTCTTTTAAAATTTTAATTTTAAGTTCACCATCCACAACTTCTTCTATTAGGTTTTCACTTGTAACTTCTTCTGTTCGGTTATTTAGAATTTCATTAACTTCTTTTTCTTCGTCTATATCCGTGTCTTCATTTTCATCTATCTCTTCTAAAATGTTTATATTTCGTCTTAATTCGTCTGCAACAACGTTATCACAACCCTTTTTATACTCAAGGGAATAATCATATTCCTCTAATTTAAGTCGCCATCGAACTAATCTAGATCCAGGATCTTTCACATTAAAAAGCCATTTAAAGGCTTATGATCAGATCGAATTACAAAATTTCTACCATATACATATGGTCTAAGAACCTTTACTGCCCATACGATTGCCAAGCATTCCTTTTCCGTTGTGGAATAGTTTTTCTCCGATTTACTTAATGATCTGCTTATAAACTTCAATGGCAGATCTTTTCCATTACTTTCTTGGCTTAATACTGCCCCTAAACCGTAATTGCTTGCATCAGTTGTAATAACGAATTTCTTATTATAATCTGGGTATTGTAAAATTACGACATTTCTTAACGCTTCTTTTAGTTCTAAAAATGAATTTTGTTGCTCCGCAGTCCACTTAAAATCAGAATTCTTTTTCAATAATTTGTTTAAAGGAAACGCCTTCTTACTGAAATATTGATGAATTTCCTGTTGTAAGCTATCATTCCGAGGAATGATTTTATTTCTTTTTGGTTGTTTGGTGGCTTAAATTTATCGAGTGCTTCTACCTTTTGCGGATCTGGCTTAACGCCTTTTTCTGTAATAACATGACCTAAGTACGCAACATCTTTTTTGAGAAATTCGCATTTATTCATTTGGAGTTTTAAATTTGATCTACGCAGTTGTTCAAAAACCTCTATTAATTTTTGATTATGCTCGTGATAATAGTTTTTCTATAGATAACTATGTCATATAAATAAACGAAGCACCTTACACCCTGTAGTCCACTCAGAACAGTGTTCATAAGCCTCTGAAAACACGTGCGTTTTTCAATCCAAAAGGCATTTCGTGAACTCATAATGCCCATATGGCGTAGAAAAGGCAGTCTTTTCTACATCTTCCTCAGCGACTGGAATCTGATGAAAACCAGATGTAAGATCTAAAACAGAGAAATATTTACTATTACCTAACTCGTCTAATATCTCACTTATATTCGGGAGTGGATAATTGTCAGCAATAGTACATACGTGCACTCATATTCGGTTCAATTCCTGCTTTTCTTTCAATCACTTTGATATGGATTCAATTGTATTCGCAGAAGATGCTAAATTCAATACGCACTTAGAAGGTATTATAGGGATTATTAATTTTGTTCCCCATTGTAATTACTTAAAAAGCAGAATACGTACTTTTAACTTAAAATATTACCGGAATAAAATTTATTTACATTATGTACAAAGATTTACAACACCGGGAATTTTATGTTCAGTGCATATCGCACCGCTGGCACCAATTTGTTATGCGTGGTTTAATAAAAAGACGAAGTTCTTTTCTTTGCGTCTGAATTAAGACTACTCATTTATTCTTATGTAATTTTATTTACAGTGTCGATGAATTGGCATCGATGGAGAGATGCTGCACACTCAGCATATTTGCTGTATTATAAAAAGAAGATAAGGCACCCAAAGAAAAGTATCTCATGACGGGTGGCATTTGATGTTTATTTCATAAACATAAACAAATGCATATCCGGAAGGGATATCCGCAGTTAATTAGAAGATATTATGCATGGTAAGCACAATTTTAGTGACGGGCACAACACTAATTTATTCTGTTATAGAAGAATAAGAAATGTCGTTGTTTGCACAAATGGGCATATTCACCACATTGCCCCCCTCTTAGGATTGATCGTCCCGATTAAATCCATTACTGCCGTCACTACCGTTATAGCGATGTAAACGGTCACAGTGAACTACCTTAAGCTTGCCTCTTAACCCTCTCTGAATGCGGTAAACCACATTATTGATTCGCTTCACAAGGGTGTATGAGCAGTGTTGCCAAGTCGAAATTACAAATAAAGTCAAATCTGAAAAAAAAAATTTCTAGTAAAAAAAAAGTCAAATATCAAAATACCAAATATTAATAATAACATAAATACATTTTATTAATTATAAACAAAACATAAAGTATTTCAACTTCAATTCAACGAGTTAATTAAAATAAATAATATTTCATAACTTATTATTATATACAAATAGGTACATAGGTATTTAAGTTAAGGTACATAAAGTTAAAGATCTTCAAAATCTGAGCTATCACATTCAATTCCATTGGTTATATCTATATTTTTGTATATAGCATATGTTCCAACTTTTTTTTTTACTTCTGCAGGAAAGTTATTGCAACAGTTTTTATTGCGCAAATGATTTTTTATCGTCAAAAGAGAATTATTTAACAACAGCTGCATTCTGTTTCTTTGTTTATATATAAATATATATTTATTGTTGCCGAAAATATTACATTTTTTATATCTTAAACCTATATTGCACAATTTATATATATTCTACTTTATATGTTCTACCTTACTACTGCCAAGTGAGAACATTTTCATCAATTATAAGAAGCTTTAATGGGAACGATTTGAAGGAAAAGCTACTGTTAAAAACCTTCATTAAACAAAAAAGAAAACAAAATAATAAAGAGGTATACGTGTTTATGGATATACTTTCTTAAATAAGGATTTGAAAGAAGGGGTGGCTTAAACACAAAAGCGTACAATACCCTGTTCAAAACAGCTTTTACAAAACAATAATAAATTATTTCAATAAATACTTTACATAAATCATTTTAGTACAAAAGAAAATATATATAAATGAATTAACAGAAATGAATCACATTGTTAAATAAATAGACACAAAAAAGAATAATAAATAATTATGTAAATGTTAAATAAAAAAATAAATCAAATAATTGAATAAATCAATAACTAAATAAATAAATAAATAAATAAATAAATAATAAATAAATAAAGAATAAATAAATAAATAAATGAAATCAATAAATATATAAATAATAATTAAATAGCGATATGAACAATGAAACATAAATCAGTCTTTCAGTCAATAGTTTTATAATTTAATTTACATGTTTATTGAATTACATACTACTTTTTATAGGCTTTTAAATTTAAGAAGCTAGATTTGAGATAAGGGAATTGTCGGATGATAAACAAGAAGGGTCATATCGTTCACTCAATCTTAAAATTCAGCTTGACACCATTTCAATATTTGTTAGGGTGTGCAATTCACTACTCGAAAAGCACCAAGGAAGATTGAAAACCATTTTCAGAAGCTTATTTTGTGAAATTTGTAGTCTTCGTATGTGACTCTTAGCACATATACCCCAAACGGGCGACCCATATAACATAATCGCCTAAAAGATAGCTTTGTAAATCAACAGTTTGTTTTCACTACTCAATTTCAATTTCCTGTTGATAAAAGGGTAGAGTATTTTCGTAGTTAAGAAAGTCTATTACTCGGTAAGAAACAGGGTTTCCTTTTTAGAGTGAAAAAGACAGCCTGGGTCTTAGAAGCGTTCAGCTTTATTTTCAAACTACTAAAGTAATATTGAATTATATTTAAACCAGATTGCAAGTTCATTTCAATAACGGAACCAACTGATTCTGTAGAATATAAACATGTATCGTCGGCAAAAATAGCTATATCACATCTTTGAAGTCTTGGAAGGTCAAAAGTAAACACATTGTAGAGGATAGGGCCAAGAACTGAACCTTGGGGGGCACCTGCAGCACAACTAAAGACTTGAGAAAGGCAATTGTTGACTGACACAAAACATTTTCTTGAAGATAAAAACGATTTTACAATTTTAATTAGGTACATTGGGAAATTAAGAATCAATAACTTGTGTAGAAGTCCTTCATGCCACACAAAATCAAAGGCTCTTTCCACATCGAGCAACACCATACCTGTACTTTTTCCTGCGTTAAAATTACTTTTTATATGATTAGTTATACGATGAATTTGATGCACAGTGCTGTGAAAAGCTCGGAACCCGAACTGTTCTTAAGGGTAGGATATTATTTGAGCTTATGTGTTCAATAAATTTTTTCTTAATTATTTGTTCAAAATATTTACTAATGTCGTTTTCGATTGAATTTCGGAACAGTACTACTCCTTTTTGATTCCAATCGAATTATTTTCTATTGTTCCGAGACTAATTTGTGAAATATTTATTTGTGTGTGCGTAAATTGTCTGATATTTATGTTTAATTTGCACGTTCAGTGCAGCAAAATTAATTTGACAAATAATCCGATGAAAGGGTTTATATCTACCTATATGTGTGTTCCGGGTCTACTCCTTTATTAATTCCGGAACAGAAAAATACCCCGAAAACATTACTCGGAACAGCCAATCGAATTATTTTGGAGTAAGCGGAGTCAAAAAGGAGTAACTCCGAACCTCCAACCGAAAACGACATAAGTGAACTCAGTAAACTTATTGGTCTGTAATTGCCAGGTATATTAGCTATCTTGCCAGGCTTCAAAATTGGTATAACCTTAGCTGATTTCCATTCATTTGGAAAATATCCCAACTTTAGACAAGAATTAAAAAGTTCTTGTAAGAATTTCACATCCAGCTTTGGCAAGTGCTTTAAATGCAATTTTTTTAAACTATCAAACCCAACAGATTTGTTGTTGTTGTTGTTGTTGTTGTTGTTGTTGTTGTTGTTGTTGTTGTTGTTGTTGTTGTTGTTGTTGTTGTTGGTGTTGGTGTTGGTGTTGTTGTTGGTGTTGTTGTTGTTGTTGTTGTTGTTGTTGTTGTTGTTGTTGTTGTTGTTGTTGTTGTTGTTGTTGTTGTTGTTGTTGTTGTTGTTGTTGTTGTTGTTGTTGTTGTTGTTGTTGTTGTTGTTGTTGTTGTTGTTGTTGTTGTTGTTGTTGTTGTTGTTGTTGTTGTTGTTGTTGTTGTTGTTGTTGTTGTTGTTGTTGTTGTTGTTGTTGTTGTTGTTGTTGTTGTTGTTGTTGTTGTTGTTGTTGTTGTTGTTGTTGTTGTTGTTGTTGTTGTTGTTGTTGTTGTTGTTGTTGTTGTTGTTGTTGTTGTTGTTGTTGTTGTTGTTGTTGTTGTTGTTGTTGTTGTTGTTGTTGTTGTTGTTGTTGTTGTTGTTGTTGTTGTTGTTGTTGTTGTTGTTGTTGTTGTTGTTGTTGTTGTTGTTGTTGTTGTTGTTGTTGTTGTTGTTGTTGTTGTTGTTGTTGTTGTTGTTGTTGTTGTTGTTGTTGTTGTTGTTGTTGTTGTTGTTGTTGTTGTTGTTGTTGTTGTTGTTGTTGTTGTTGTTGTTGTTGTTGTTGTTGTTGTTGTTGTTGTTGTTGTTGTTGTTGTTGTTGTTGTTGTTGTTGTTGTTGTTGTTGTTGTTGTTGTTGTTGTTGTTGTTGTTGTTGTTGTTGTTGTTGTTGTTGTTGTTGTTGTTGTTGTTGTTGTTGTTGTTGTTGTTGTTGTTGTTGTTGTTGTTGTTGTTGTTGTTGTTGTTGTTGTTGTTGTTGTTGTTGTTGTTGTTGTTGTTGTTGTTGTTGTTGTTGTTGTTGTTGTTGTTGTTGTTGTTGTTGTTGTTGTTGTTGTTGTTGTTGTTGTTGTTGTTGTTGTTGTTGTTGTTGTTGTTGTTGTTGTTGTTGTTGTTGTTGTTGTTGTTGTTGTTGTTGTTGTTGTTGTTGTTGTTGTTGTTGTTGTTGTTGTTGTTGTTGTTGTTGTTGTTGTTGTTGTTGTTGTTGTTGCTGTTGTTGTTGTTGTTGTTGTTGTTGTTGTTGTTGTTGTTGTTGTTGTTGTTGTTGTTGTTGTTGTTGTTGTTGTTGTTGTTGTTGTTGTTGTTGTTGTTGTTGTTGTTGTTGTTGTTGCTGTTGTTGTTGTTGTTGTTGTTGTTGTTGTTGTTGTTGTTGTTGTTGTTGTTGTTGTTGTTGTTGTTGTTGTTGTTGTTGTTTCACTTGAGTTGGCTCCAGTGGAATGATATTAGGGCCCCTGCGGTGAGGTGGAAGTGGAGGAAAATCAGAGACAGTGGGTATATACATCTGATTTGTTCTTCTCGCAGTTGTTGTGACAGTAAATTGTTTTTTGTTCTTTGATGAGAGATTTGCTCTTATTTCAAAGAAATTCTTCCGACTCGGGCATGATGGGTCAGTTGATGGATGTGTTTCGTTGCAGTTGGCGCATTTCATATTATTTGATTTACAATGACAGGTTTCGTGAGATTCAGAGCATAATGCGCAATGTGTTTTTATGTGGCAATTTTTTTCACCATGCCCGAACATTTGACAGTTGAGACACTGTGTATATTTTTGTTTTAGCCGTCGTGCAAAGTCACATTTTATTTCTGTTTTGAATATGGATCTCACATTCTTTTTAAGATCGGATAGTTTTATTGTACCACTTTCAAGAAAAACTATGTAAAAAATGTCGGTATAATGTTTATATTGTTTTTTAATCATTTTTACATGTTGGCATTTTAAGCCAATAGTAATAAGTTCGTTTTTTATTTTTTCAATCGGAAATTCTTCAAGGCCAAAGAGCACAACCTTAAAAGATCTGGCTGATGGAAGATCATGTGTGAAATATTGCCAATTTTATGATTTTAGATGAGCACAAACTTTTGTGTGACCGTCACTGGTTTCGCAATTGATTTTTATGACATTTTTTTAATGGAATAGTCATTAATTTTGATTTCACTCAGCATTGAGTGAACGGTAACACAAGTTTTTTGCAATACACAAATCGATGGAATTTTTATTTTTTTATCTTCTGAATCAGGAAGACATTGTAGTGGGGTAAAACGCCCATATATTTGATCATGCAAATTCATTTTGCGATTTTTAATGTTAAAAGACAAATTAATGTCTTCAACAAGGACGGGAGAACGAGTTCTTTTGCTTATTTTTACTTTTGTTTATTACCGCACAGAGAGAATGTCTGATCAGATCAGACGGCGAGAACAAACTGATTTCTTTGTTTCGTTTTGTTCAAATTTAATTGACTAAAAATTCTTTCTACTTCTACATTGGAAATTGGCAAAACCAATACTGATAAAGAAAACTTCGCCAACTCTTTAAATGGATTTTCTCCATTGGCATCCTTATAAGAATAAACTTCGCACCAGAAAGACACTGTTCTTTTATGTTTTTCCATTTTATGAAACAAAGATTGCTCTACTGGCTTAAAGTCTTTTCTTTTGAATCAGGCTTAACCTTCATCTCTTCCAGAACTGGAAGCAATGAGCTTTTGTTTTGGGAAAGGCATGTGTGTTGACAGAAAGCATGCTGATCTGTTTGAGAATTTTAAGATTTTTTGGCACTCTCTGCTGTAATTCTTTTATTAGTTTAATAATAAAACTTTAGCAGTTTTTTCTAATAATATGAATTTCTTCGTCGCTCACTTCCGATTTGATTTTCAGTTCATTAAGTTATTCCTCGCACTCTGCTCCCAGATAAGGATAAGTTTGTAAACCAAAACCAGTTGTTTTGTGCAGCTTGTAGCTACACCAAAATGACAGCATATGATTGGGATTCGGGAATGGATTTTGTAAGGCTGTATTCCATATTATATATGTTCAAAGGTAACTTCATTGATTGCATTTCATAGTATAACACACTACAAAGAGTTTTTACAAAAAGTTAAGTTGCATATTGAATTTTTGAATAATGTCAAAAAACGAGTCAAAACACTTTTGGCAAGATTTGTATTTCATTTCATGTCAACAGCGATGAAATCTTGTCAAATTTGACATGAAACAGGTCAAAACGCCAACACTGTGTACGGGCCTTCCCAGTTTTGTTGAAGTTTAGGTGACAGTCCTTTTTGGTCGATGGGGATTGTAAAACCACACCAGGGGTGGAATCGGCTAAGGCGATAGTTGACTGTCGCTGATTTGATAATCAATTTTGATTATCAACTTTTCTTTGTTCTGTGTAAAGTGATCATTAAAAAAATCAGAACATTTGTAGGGTTTGAATTTGATGAACACAATTATTGTTTTTATGCGTTGTAAATTATTAATTTGTTGATGTAAGCCCATCATGAGGTTTAAATAAGTACCCGATATTTATATTTTTATCATTTTAACTTCATTATTTACAAAAAAAAAAAAAAAAAAAAAGTTGGGTACCAACAGGACTCGAACCTGGAACCTTCGGGTCCATCCTATACCTGGAGTAAATTTCTCAAAAATTTCTCATATGGATTAAGTACGATACTAAAAAGATAAAATAAAGAGTTGGTGATTTTAACTTAAGTAAAATGTTAGGGGATAAGTACGATGCTCAACTCGTTTAAAATTAGCAAAACACAATATTTAACCTAACTGGAAAAATACTATGTGTAATGCCTTTTTTTAAGCTCAAGGGGAACATCCCAAGAGCATCAAGGGGACCGCTGGCGCTTTAATGCAAATGGTTTTCTTTTTAAACACTTTATTTCTTCGTATGGTATTTGAATGAAATGCTTTAGAAAAGCAAACGTTTTTTGTGACTTTCTTTTTTTTCACTTAACAAATATTACTTGAGGTATCATAGGTAGGTACATTGGGTAAGGATGTTCCAGAATATTTTTTTTATTCCTTGGTTTCTTCCTGAGCAAGCAATTGAAATTTTCTGTAATTTCTCGTTCGTTCGCACAGAAACTTTGCTTTGGAGTACCTATATATACATACATACAAACAATACTGTTCACTTATATTTTATTTTAACTTTTTTTAACACTTTGTAACACTTTTTTTTTCATTTTACTATCGATTTATGGCGGAGCTTAGATAACACAACTTATCTTTCTCAAAAATATTAAGCAAAATGTATGAAAACGACACCTAAATAGCTGTCACCCACAAACTACAGCAAAAAAGTGATAGTCAATTTGATAATCACCTAACGTGGAGCAAAAGCATTTATTTTGATGATCAACAATCAACTATCGCCTTAGCCGATTCCACCCCAGGTCTCCTTCTTGGAATCCCATCGTTGTTGTACGAGCGTCGTACCGTGTTTTCATCCTATCACTGGCTGTTTTTATGTTTTTCCTTGTCCGTTGATGAATGTCAATGAGTCTTTCTTTGAGGTTATCCACATATTCATCTGACCTTTCCGGTTCCATAGTACGGCATCCAAATTTTACTTGACTAAACAGCCGTATTGTTGTGCCGAACAGGATCTCCAATGGTGTATGTCCTGTTCAACTGTGAACCGCACTTCGATAGGCCATCAAAAACAATGGAATATAGCGGTCCCAGTCTCGTTAGTAGTCACCTACAACCTTGGACAGATGTTCCTTAAGCGTCCTGTTGAATCGTTCGACCATTCCGTCAGATTGTGGATGAAGCGGTGTTATCCTCGTCTTCTTGATGCCAAGGAAAGAGCAAACCTCCTGGAAGATGTTAGATTCGAAATTCCTTCCTTGGTCAGAATGCAATTCCAAGGGAACACCGAACCTGCTCACCCAATTGAAGACAATCTGATCAACCACGGGATGGCAAATGCCTCAGGCCATTTGCTGAAGTAATCCATGACTACAAGGATGTATCGGTTTCCACTGTTGGTTTCCGAAAACGGAACTGCGACATCTACTGCTATTCTCTCGAAAGGTGTGCCCACATTGTACTGCTGCATTTTACTTTGAAGCTTTCTACCTGGTCCCTTGGTAACAGCACAAGTATCACATTTTCGGCACCACTTTTCGACATCCTCTCTTGTCAGAAGAACCGTTGTCGTATCTTTTTCAGCGTTTTGTTGACTCCCAAATGACCTCCAGATGCTCCATCATTCATCTCTCGAAAAACATCATAAACCTTTGACCTAGGAACGATTAACTGCATCACATAAGACTTGCCATCTGCAGCTTTCCTTTCCGATGTTTAATTTGGTAGTCGTATGTCTGAAGTCTCTCGATTCACCTATAGCTACTTGACCTTCGGGATTTTTTGAAGTTCAGAAGCCAATTAAGCGCACCATGATCTGTTCGAAGGAGGAACTTCTGCCCATATATGTACTTACGGAAGTGCTTTGTTGCCAAACTTAAAGCTAGAAGTTCCCTTCTGGTCACGCAATAATTACGCTCTGGCCTCGAGAGTACCTTACTGTAGTAGGCGACGACTTTTTCTTCTCCATCATGGACTTGTGACAGTACAGCTCCAATTCCAACGTTACTGGCACCGGCGTCGATGATAAGTTAGCTTGAGTTGCTGAAAACTTTTCTCGCACTCACCTGACCATTTGAACGGCTTCCCTTTTTCAGTAAGTTGATGCAAGCTCTTAGCGATTCCAGCAAAGTCGTTCACAAAGCGCCGATAATATGTGGCTAGACCAAGAAAGCTACGGAGTTGGTGTTTATCCTGTGGTGTTGGCCAATTCTTCACAGTGGCAACTTTTTCAGGATCAGTCTTTACTCCTTGGGATGAGATGATATGTCCCAGGTATTTAACTTCGGTCTTGAAAAGCGCACATTTCTCAGGATTTAATTTTAAGTGTGCTTCTCGAAGTCTCTGGAATACGGCCTTAAGGTTCTTACAATGCTCATCAAAAATTTTTCCATAAACGATGACATCGTGCAAATATACAGGGCATGATTTCCAGGTAAGGCCTTGTAAAACACACTCCATCAGACGCTCAAATGTTGCTGGAGCGTTGCACAGTCCGTATGGCATAACTTTTAACTGCCACAGACCATTCCCGGTGGACGAAATAGCTAGATCTCCAGCCAAACAATTGTTGGTAGCGCCTTTAAGCATTGTATATAAAACCTATAGTACTATTAATGAGTCGATTTTCAGGACAACAGTCTACGCCTATAGGTGGTGTATTATCGCTAGAGAGATTTAATGGATGTCGGCTTTTTGTGTGCACAAACCAATTTCTTAAAGGATATTTATTTATTATATTATTCCTTTTTGTTATTGAGTAACCATGACAATTTTCATTATTTCGTGTTGATTTGAAAAATGTTTGTAGGTATGTAGGTTTCTTTAGTGGTATGGGTTGTATTTTTATTTTTGTTGACATATCTATACATGATTTTCAAGCTACGCTGAAGATGTTTTTTTACATATTAAAATATAGAGAAAACTGTTCAAGGATAAGTTTGTTTGTTTTATGTGTAAAAACGGAAAAAGACTATATTAGTTGTTAGTCTAGAGATGGTTTGTCGATTATGATTATTCTTATCAAAAATAGAAGTTCAGTTTTGTTTTCTTTTTTGCATATTTTCTGAAAAAGATATTTTTGCTTTCAGATATGTAGGTATTTAAGTATCGATACTAATGCAGTATAATAAGTTCTGTAACGGTTTATTACTGCAATTCATACAGGAGCACAATGTTTGAACGTGTAGATTTTTATATTCGTCTAAAATTTTGTTAAGACATGAAATTTTATGAACAAAGTAACGTGGTTGGGGCTGAACAGTTTACATTTTATGTTAATTTTTTCTAAGCCCTAAGGTTGGGGCCAGTAGCGGATCTAGGATTTGGGTGTGGTGGGGGGGGGGGAGCTTGGAGTTTGGAGATCTAGTTTGAGACCTTAAGTAATTGAATTGAGAAAACTTCAATAAAAAAGATACTAACCCACTTAACAACGTACAGGAATTGCTGTTGAAATGCTCTGCAAAATTTCGTATACTCCACCGTGACCGTCCTCATCATATAACTGATCATATAGTAGTTTCTACTCTGGCTGTGTGAGCTAAAAAAAATATATTCCAACGGAGTTACCATTACCCATGGAAAGCAATACAAAAGAGCTTTTTTAGTGGTTTTTATAAAATAGCTTTCTGTTTTCAAGCTTTTGAGAACAGAATTTATTAAGGTGAGATATAATGCTAAATACGGAAACCCTATGAGAGCTTTTACTTGAAAAAGACTTATGCAAGCCAATGCGACCAGACAGAGATACAAACGTCCTATCTTCCTGAACTGACAATTTTTGTTGAACAGAGTATAGTTATTGTATTAATAGCCTGCTTATAATCATAACTTAATCTATTACTTCAATTTTTAGCCATAAAGCCTTGGACCACACAAACAATTTCGTTTATGAATATTGTTTAAAAATTGATAAGGTACCTACCTTATGTAGGTATATTTGTAAATTTGCTGTGGATTTGAATACTGTTTTTGGCTAGTCAGAAAAACTATATTTTAGTAGTCTTGCTCTTGCTGTAGAGTACCCACGTGGTTTTTCAAACTATCACTGTAAAGCACAGAAAATAATAATTTGCCGATTGAAAAATAAAATATAAAAACATCAAGACTTTTAGTGGGACATAAGACTAAACTGCTCTTAAAAATAACCTGCGGCCCACTTCTGCAAGCGTGAATGAATTTTCGGGTACGCAGCATATATACCCTTTCTATTCCCGGTCTAAAAAATATGTCCATAAATTTGCACGTCACTCTAGTCTATATAGGGATTGCAAATATTCCTGTGCACCTGCATGATTTTCTGAGTGCACAGAGAAAACTCACGTTTTTAGAACTTGGCTCATTGGTCCTTGTTCCTTGATTAGAGAATTTGTATGTAACTGCTTAGTTCAAAAATGTTTTGTATGTACAAAATTTACAGATTTCACTCATAGAGTAAGAATGGAGCATTGAAAATGATTTGCATTTGCTAGATAAAACAAAACCATAACTAATTGTTGCACTTAAACAACATTCCATTAATTAAAATTAAGTTGAAGCAAGATATGTTATATAGAACTCCTTATTTAACATAAATACACAATAAAAATAAATAATTCCATATGTGTTTAAATTTTGAAATTCTTGTAAGGAGGTGATGTTGACAACCTATCGTGATGCAATAAGGTACATTATAACTGCAACTTTGCAATCGGATAAAAGCACATTTTTTTATTTCATCTTCATATGGCTATGAACGGGCTCGACTGTATAATGTTTTCTTCCTTTCGACTTCGTCAATTGTACTAGCTATCTTCAACTACAAGTGAACCTACTGCTATTGATAGAATAGATAAGAATAGTTTTTGTTGTTTGTTTCAAAACGTTTGGAGCTTTCAATCCTTCAGTAAAATATACAGTAAGGAACGATTTTATCTGTCCGATTGAGTGTCACAACAGCTTGTCTTTAATAACCATAATTCAAAAAGCTTTAAATTTGAATTTTGAATATTCCCACCAACGAATTTGAATTAATAATTTCTGAATAATTAAGTGAATTCAGTAGGTGAAAAAAAACATTAACTAAAATGGTTTTAAATTTTTTTTCGAATTTTTCAAGAATTTGTAAATAGTTTTTTTATTTTGTGTAAATCTTAAGGCCAGTATTTTAAAACCTTTATCTGAAGGATCCGTTAAGAAATTTGGAAGTTACGAATTTATTTTATATTAATTCGTTTTGCTCTTGTTAAATTAATCAACAAATGTATTTTGAACATTATCTTATACCTAATCGAAGGTGTTTAAGTCAATTTGTCAATATGTGCTTGGATTTTGTTTTACAAATTTGTAAAATTTTGTATCAACTTTTCAATTTTATGCGCCAAAATTCGAAACGACTATTAACTCAATCACTTTTTTAGAATGAATTTGTACAACGTTTTCCGATTAAGTTTGCATACAAATTTAAGTCATCCCTGCTTTAATTTTTCACCTCATTCATAAAGATCTGATATATTTTGTTTGGGACAAACCATCTTCAGAATTAGGTACAAGAACAGCCACATTTGTCTCTCATCTTCTTGTGACTATAAGTGACCTCTACTGTATATCACTTCTATTTTTCCAGTGGTGCGAGCTACAAAATAGATTTTTTCATTGAAATCCAAGAAAAAATAAAGTTAGGAACGATTGTACCTGTAATTATAATTCAAAAAGTACTAAATTTTAAATTTTCTATTATATCTAGAACTATTTAATCCTACTATATGTAGAGAATATGCTACCAAGAATCTTAAATTACAACTTTTATACCACATCAATTTTCCGTATAAAGTTTTGAATAATTAAGTCAATTAGGGAGGTACAAAAACATTAACTCAAATTGATTTTCATTTTTTTTTTTTCAAAGTGTTCATGCAATTGTAGATTGTTTTTTTTTTCAATTAATCTTTTATGCCTGGCTTAATTAAGCCCGTCGAACATAATTATATTAGCCAGGGCTGAGCGCAAATATGTATGAAATTTAGTTGACAAACTCACCGTTCACTTTCATTAAAAAGTTAATTACAGAAAATTGGCAACCCTTAACATTTTCGTTTAGGACCAGGAGTTTTTTTTTGATTTTACCATCATAGCAGCGTTACCCAGTCAGTGAGTCAGAAAAGAGCGTTAATATATGCATATTTTGTATGTATAATTTATAATAAAAATATAAAACATAATGGAATAATTTCTCATCACTTTTGTTTAAGCAAGTAACCAAAGATATTTATTTTTACAAGAAATTTAGTTTGAAAAAAGTTAATTCATAAGATAATTAACACCTAATGTCTCAATCCACTGTGCCAACAAAAATCTTTCCTTTCCTTCTATTTCTTCTAACTAGTGCCGTGCATTGCATTTAAAAGACCTGAGGTTTTACAGGCAAATAGTTAAATTATTATTATTAATTTTTTTGTAAACAAGCTA
This sequence comes from Melangyna quadrimaculata, assembly GCA_949320155.1. Classification (NCBI taxonomy): domain Eukaryota; kingdom Metazoa; phylum Arthropoda; class Insecta; order Diptera; family Syrphidae; genus Melangyna; species Melangyna quadrimaculata. The sequence goes on from OX439484.1 coordinate 104,051,708, forward strand.
TTTTTTTTTTTAAAGTTTATTTTCTTTTTGTAAAAAAAACTAATTTGTTTTTATAAAAAAGTTATTTTTTTTTTGTAAAAAAGTTATTTTTTTTTTTTGTAGAAAAATTACGTTTTTTTATGAAAAAGTTATTTTAAATTTATTATTATATACATATAATAAATAGGTTCAAAACTTTTGTAAATTCCACTGTGATAAATTTTGCATGTATTTATTATTTAGTGGGACATAAGACTAAACTGCTCTTAAAAATAACCTGCGGCCCACTTCTGCAAGCGTGAATGAATTTTCGGGTATGCAGCATATATACCCTTTCTATTCCTGGTCTAAAAAATATGTCCATAAATTTGCACGTCACTCTAGTCTATATAGGGATTGCAAATATTCCTGTGCACCTGCATGATTTTCTGAGTGCACAGAGAAAACTCACGTTTTTAGAACTTGGCTCATTGGTCCTTGTTCCTTGATTAGAGAATTTGTATGTAACTGCTTAGTTCAAAAATGTTTTGTATGTACAAAATTTACAGATTTCACTCATAGAGTAAGAATGGAGCATTGAAAATGATTTGCATTTGCTAGATAAAACAAAACCATAACTAATTGTTGCACTTAAACAACATTCCATTAATTAAAATTAAGTTGAAGCAAGATATGTTATATAGAACTCCTTATTTAACATAAATACACAATAAAAATAAATAATTCCATATGTGTTTAAATTTTGAAATTCTTGTAAGGAGGTGATGTTGACAACCTATCGTGATGCAATAAGGTACATTATAACTGCAACTTTGCAATCGGATAAAAGCACATTTTTTTATTTCATCTTCATATGGCTATGAACGGGCTCGACTGTATAATGTTTTCTTCCTTTCGACTTCGTCAATTGTACTAGCTATCTTCAACTACAAGTGAACCTACTGCTATTGATAGAATAGATAAGAATAGTTTTTGTTGTTTGTTTCAAAACGTTTGGAGCTTTCAATCCTTCAGTAAAATATACAGTAAGGAACGATTTTATCTGTCCGATTGAGTGTCACAACAGCTTGTCTTTAATAACCATAATTCAAAAAGCTTTAAATTTGAATTTTGAATATTCCCACCAACGAATTTGAATTAATAATTTCTGAATAATTAAGTGAATTCAGTAGGTGAAAAAAAACATTAACTAAAATGGTTTTAAATTTTTTTTCGAATTTTTCAAGAATTTGTAAATAGTTTTTTTATTTTGTGTAAATCTTAAGGCCAGTATTTTAAAACCTTTATCTGAAGGATCCGTTAAGAAATTTGGAAGTTACGAATTTATTTTATATTAATTCGTTTTGCTCTTGTTAAATTAATCAACAAATGTATTTTGAACATTATCTTATACCTAATCGAAGGTGTTTAAGTCAATAAGTCAATATGTGCGTGGATTTTGTTTTACAAATTTGTAAAATTTTGTATCAACTTTTCATAAAAATCGAAACGACTATTAACTCAATCACTTTTTTAGAATGAATTTGTACAACGTTTTCCGATTAAGTTTGCATACAAATTTAAGTCATCCCTGCTTTAATTTTTCACCTCATTCATAAAGATCTGATATATTTTGTTTGGGACAAACCATCTTCAGAATTAGGTACAAGAACAGCCACATTTGTCTCTCATCTTCTTGTGACTATAAGTGACCTCTACTGTATATCACTTCTATTTTTCCAGTGGTGCGAGCTACAAAATAGATTTTTTCATTGAAATCCAAGAAAAAATAAAGTTAGGAACGATTGTACCTGTAATTATAATTCAAAAAGTACTAAATTTTAAATTTTCTATTATATCTAGAACTATTTAATCCTACTATATGTAGAGAATATGCTACCAAGAATCTTAAATTACAACTTTTATACCACATCAATTTTCCGTATAAAGTTTTGAATAATTAAGTCAATTAGGGAGGTACAAAAACATTAACTCAAATTGATTTTCATTTTTTTTTTTTCAAAGTTTTCATGCAATTGTAGATTGTTTTTTTTTCAATTAATCTTTTATGCCTGGCTTAATTAAGCCCGTCGAACATAATTATATTAGCCAGGGCTGAGCGCAAATATGTATGAAATTTAGTTGACAAACTCACCGTTCACTTTCATTAAGAAGTTAATTACAGAAAACCATCAATTCGATACGCTGCGATGTTCATCGCTTACAAAGATATGCTAATTTTTATTTTGTAGGCAGCTTCTGTGGTAACATCAACCAAATTTTTCGCAAAATGCCCCTACTACGCTTAAGTTCATTTTCATTTGTATTCATTTGTACTTTATTCATTTCGGTAACACCATAATTTGTGCAAAACGAGCCTATAAACATTTTCAATGTTAATTGTCTTGGACCTTTAAAATTTTGAAAACTAAGCCCCAAAATTCTTTAAGCCAAGGCCGTAAGAAACAATTCCTGTTGGATTAAACATTTAGACTAAGCTTGACATCCCGTTGTTCTCCAATTGTTTTAGCCTCAAGTGCGTTTCTTTCATTAAATTAGTGTAAACTTTTGTTGAGTTTGACGTTTTTTAAATTATTTTTTTTTCAAGCTTTAGCCCCAACCTCGGACTTTGACCCCTTATTATTCTCAAGCTGTTTTTTTCGTCCCAATTTTCTGGGTTTTGTTTTAGGGGAAAATTGTTGTTGGATGAAGCATGTCCATTATTCATAACCCAAATAGAATTTTTGTCCAATTCACTTCTGGCTTTAGCCCCAACCTTAGGGCTTAGAAACAATTTACATAACATGTAACCAAACACGTTATTTTGTCCATCAAATTTCATGTCTTAACAATAATTTAGATGAATATAAAACTCTACACGTTATAATGTATTGCATTCTATATTTCAAATTATTTTAAGAATCGGCTGTGGGGGGGGCTTTAGCCCCTATAGCCACCCCCCTGGATCCGCCACTGGTTGGGGCTAAAGCCTGAAGCGAATTGGACAACAAATCAAGTTGGGGCTATGAATAATGGACATGTTTCATCCAACGACAATTTCCCCTTAAGACAAAACTCAGAAAATTGGGTTGAAAAAACAGCTTGTGACTATTAAGGTCTGAGAATATTGGACAAAAACGACGCCAGGGTTAAACAAATAAATCCCTAAAAACTAACATTCTTATTCTAGAGAGTCTTGGGTGCTTAAGTCTGGGGACTGGCAAAGTCCGAAGTTGGGGCTAAAGCTTAAAGAAATAATTTTAAAAAAACATGGTTGGGGCTTAACATTAACATATCAAATTCGACAACAGTTTACACCAAAAACTAAGCTAATTTAACGAAAGAAACGCAGTTGAGGCTAAAACAATAAAAAGGGGTGTCAAGCTAAATGTGTTTAGAGTATCGGGGCTTAGTTTTCAAAATTTCAAAGGTCCAAGACAATTATTGTACATACAAATCATTTTTTGGACTAAGCAGTCACATACAAATTCTCTAGTCAATGAGGCAAATTCCAAAAGCGTGAGTTTTCTCTGTGGACTCAGAAAATCATGCAGGTGCACGTGCACAGGAATATTTGCAATCCCTATATAGACTCTAGAGTGACGTGCAAATTTATGGACACAATTTTTTGAGTAGCAATGGAAAGGGTATATGCAGCGTACCCGAAAATTCATTCACGCTTGCAGAAGTGGGCCGCAGGTTATTTTTTGAGCAGCTTTCTCTTATGTCCGACTAAAAGTCTTGATGTTTTTATATTTTATTTTTCCAGCGGCTTTTCTGCGCTTTACAGTGACAGTTTGAAAAAAACAGGTAGGTACTCTACTCGTTGATTTGGCTAATCCAGCAAAATAAGATCTCAGAGAACTCATGATACTGTCAAAGCACATAAATGAGCTTTTGCAACAAGACCACTAAAATATCATTTTCATTTTTCTGATTAGCCAACTATAAACAGTCATGTGGTTTAGGGCTATATGGCTTAAAATTTAACTAAGAGAATAAGCTATGATTATAAGTAGTCTATTACTGTACGTATAGTCTATTACTGTATGTACATAGTCTATTACTGTACGTAGTCTATTACTGTACTATACCATCTTTTGGTGCGCCTTTTATTGGCTTTCATCTCCACTTAAAATTAACTCCCGTGTTAAACACTACCTAAAATATTAAAAATTGTTATTGTACTTTATACTCAAAACATTTTAAAGCGCGACATCAGGAGCGGATATAAAGGTACAAGAAAACTGCTATTATTAAAGGAAAAGTGGGAATGTCAAAATTCGTTTTCTGTTATATAACTATTTATGTTCAATTGTACATGTACTTGTACAATACATCTACATACAGGGTTCCCCGTAAAGAATAGATAATCCTAAAATGCCTCATAGTAGACTTTATGGCCGTCCTGAAAACAGATAAAAAAAAGTTCTATCCCAACCACAACAAAAGATAAATGCATTTTTATGTTCAGTGCATTATTTTTTACCTTACTTTACATTTTTGAATACCACGACTACAAGTGAATGAATTCCACCGTTTTTGTTTCGTAGCAATATAGAACATTAGTAGAAGAAAATTATAATAACTGTTGGACTTTTTAGAGAACAAAATTATTTAACTTTGATTTTCAATGCAAAATGTGAAAGAAAATAATTTTTGAAAAAGTTAAATCATCTCCGGTATAAAAAAAATGCATGAATACCTAAGTAGCCAACTTTTTCAAAAATATGCGCGTAAAATGCGAATTTCAAATTGGTATAGCTTGTTATTGTAAATAGAGTCAATAGCAAGTTATTGGTAAAAACCTGCAATACTAGAGGCAATTTAACAAAAACAAAAGTTTTAAAAATTGGCACAGTAAACGTGAAAATAATGTAATGCGCTGAACATGGTAGATTTTTGATTGATTGCCTGTTTTTATGATATTGTCCTTATGATAAATCCAAGCTTTTAACTTCTAGGGCCGAGTGCAACATTACTAAAAATGTCAACAAAGTGCAAAAAACGGTTGAATTTTAAAGGTTGATTTGAGTTATACCTCTCCAATTGGGCTTTAGCAAAACCATTAAATATTTTGTTGGTTGAAACTAGTTCATTGGTTATTAGATATTTCCTAAAAAATATAAAAAATATATGTATAATATAAAAAAATGCCCATCAGTTTACCCTTGAGCCCAACTTCGGACGTACTGTTAAGTACAGAGATTCTTTCTTTAGTCGCACTACACGAATGTGGAATGCTCTACCCAGGCCAATTTTCCCCTCCCATTGTGATTTACAGCCATTCAAAACCAATGTGCATCGGTATCTCCTTTTAAATCCCCTCCAACCTACCTAATCGCTCGTGCTGTGTATTGACATTTTAAGGGTAGTCACAACCCTTTTAGCACGCGCTAAATATAACAAAAAAAATAATAATTTCAGCCAATTTTCAATTGTCCTTGGCCACTAAGTTAAAAAAAAAACTAATCAACATTTTTATTTAATATCAAAGCACTTGATAAGTGTTTTCGACCACTCTAGTGCAGAATGGCGGATGGTCCCCCCCTTCAAGCAAGCGAGCTCGTTTTCGATCCGCAAACGTATCAAACAACGTATGGACGACTTCGCATTCGGATCCAAATACGGATCGAAAAACTGCGTTTTGTGGCTCAAATTAGTATGGAAATTAGAATCACCACGGAGCCATTATGTGAATGTATTGTGAGAGAGAGAGTTTTTCAATTCACCATACTCGTAGAACCGAAACCAAATGGAATCTAAAACGGTTCCAAAAAAAAAAATGAATGAATTGAGGCATACCCAACCCAAAAGTATTAAAAAAAACTTCCCATCTAGTCCAGTTTCTCCATTGCCTACAAAAATAAAACAAACTGAATTTTTTCATTTCAAGAGTTTTTTGTATTTATCATTCATAAAAGGTTTTCTAAAGACTATTTCGCACTAATAAACATGACATATTTCCACAAATATAAATTAACATTTAATAAATAGAAACTTGCATTTCTGATTGCAAATGTTTAAAAGTGTTAACAAGAAAAAAGAGATAAAAAAGCAACCGTCTCCGCCACGCTACCTACAAAACTGAACTAAAAAAAAAAAGTGGTGGAAATTAAGGCAAAATGATTGTATACTTCGCCTATACTCTCTCTATTTCTCGATGCTTGAAAAAAATACTCTCGATTCTCGTTCTTTTTACATGCGTACACAGAAAATTTGTTATTGTATTTGAGACACTCATTTTTTTTGGAGTCCCAAGTAAACCGAGAAATTTGGGTCCGAGATTTTGCTTGAAGGGCCCGAATAAATTACTGTCAAGGTTTTGCTAGGATATTTAGTAATTCAGCTGCCTGCTCCAGATTCCACATCCCCTTTAAGAAGCTGCTTGGTTTGCTGTATTCGATGAAACGCCTAGCAAACAAATTAATGTTTGCGGCTACATAACTACATATATACAACAATCTTTCTCTTTACACGGTTACGTAATCAATAATACATATTTGAAGATCTTAAATTTAAAGATATTTAAAGTTATTGTATAGTTTTTGTTTTATTTTATTTAAAATTTTATTTTATTAAAATTTACTATAAAAGTTATAATTGTTAATTACTCCTTCAGTCTCAGCGATTAAAAACTTTTTACAACGACTAGCCTCCCCTCACCCCTAGGTCCAGAAAAAAAAAATATTTGTTAAATATAGCCTCATACTCCGCATTTTAAGACCTTAACCTCAAAGATCAATTAAAAAGATTAATTTAATTCAATACCAACACAACATCATTTCCATAGAAACTTATAAAAATAAACAAACAAAAAAAAATTTCCTTTCGAATACACTATCCTAGTCTACGCATATAGTTGGTGTATTATCGCTAGAGAGATTTAATGAGATTTTCAATGTATTTTTCCTACAGAGCAAAAGCCCTCCCAGGCCAGTGGCACCGCCACCGTCGTTTTAGTTTTTTGATAGTACTATAGATATTTATATACAATGCTTTAAGTTGTTGTTGTTGTTCAAAAATTCAATGAAATTGACGGAATAAAGAATGGTCAAGCCTAATAAGCTGACATTCTAGTACGAATAGTACAATAATAACAATAATAACTTAATAGTGTGGTTCGTTACCGATCTTCCAACCTCTCCCTCTTTGATACGTACTGCGAATTGTAGTCCATCGAAATAAGGTATGGAGAAAAATGGAGGCGGAACAAGACAGCATATTTAAAGGCGCTTATAAAAATGCTGATGCTCCAAATGCATTTGATAAACAAATAACACATCTCGACCTGTGACGTCAGTGGTCTAAAGCGGTGGAGTGCGTAGTGCACACGAATAGTACAATAATAACTAATCGTATTTAGCTAGGATTTATTTCCAACACAAAATCTATCGACAGATGTTCGATTTGACAATTTCATTTTTACATAAGCGAGACGGGGATATATAGCTCTTCGCTTCATTAAAGTCACGCATCCTACAACTCATAATGTGGTTATAGACTTTGTGATCTATATGACCATTGGTCTATGGTCAATTTGGCAGAATGGAAAGCCAAAAACAAAAGAGAAAAGACAAAACACAAAGGCTCTCCCAAACCAATGCGGAACATTCGTTGCGGCGAAGAAACAGTCGTAATGTCGTAACCATTTTCCATGGCGTATCCCGGCGGCCGCAACATGTGTTCGGACTGGTGGTGGTGTATTTATATCCGAGAAAAAGCTACTAGAATCTTCTAGGCGTTCGGGAATGTGCTGGAATGAATTTTCTCATCCACAAGTCTCCACAAGTAGCTCAAAAGCTTTCGACCAATTACTAATTATAGCAGTTTCATGGTTTGGGTATTGGATAACGATGCCAGTGGTTTAGGTATTGGATAATGATAGAGTGGTTTATGTATTGGATAATATTAGTTAATCTGTTGTTCATATATGGCGCTGAAATCATTACTAATGTTATGCGTGGTTTAATAAAAAGACGAAGTTCTTTTCTTTGTGTCTGAATTAAGACTACTCATTTATTCTTATGAAATTTTATTTACAGTGTCGATGAATTGGCATCGACAGATACTTAATATTAATATTGTATGGAGAGATGCTGCACACTCAGCATATTTGCTGTATTATAAAAAGAAGAAAGAATATAAGGCACCCAAAGAAAAGTATCTCATGACGGGTGGCATTTGATGTTTATTTCATAAACATAAACAAATGCATATCCGGAAGGGATATCCGCAGTTAATTAGAAGATATTATGCATGGTAAGCACAATAATAGTGACGGGCACAACACCTCCTCCATAGAATAAAACATATAATTACAAGATAATTAAAATATGTTTTAAACAAAAAAATAAAATATACAACATTCAATTCATTTGTTTTTCTTTTGTTTATAAGTTTATACTTTATTTTATGGTGCAATTTGTTATCGCTTATTTCTTTTCTTACGTTAACAATTTTCTTACTTTGATCCGGTATGTAAACAATTTGATTTTGCACTGGTTTAATACGTTTTTTATTAAAGCATTTATTAAATAAAGTAAAGGTATGACGACCTTTAATACAAGTTATGGTAAAATAAATTAAATCTATAGTTGTCAACATTCCAGTTATTCCAATTAAGGCACCTTGTGATTTCTCGGGTAACTTTTGTAATAGTTTACTAACAATATTTCTTTGATTATTAATTTCGATTGATAAATCCCTTAATTCTCTTAAATCAGTTCCTTTTATTTTTATAACTAATAATATATAACTATAACTTTGACAACAGTTTTTGTAAATAGTGTAATGTATTACATCATTATTAATTTCTTCAAAAATGTCTTCAGATGTGATAATATCTGTTTCTAAAGTACTAAACTTACATTGATTGTCTAAATACAATATTCCAATGTTTGATAAAACACCGTTTTCTTCTACAATTGCACTTGGAGTGTCTTCAGTAATAGCATATAAATATTTATTATTATTAATTTTGTGAAAGAATTCTACATTGTTTTGTATTATTTTTATTTCACATTTATTTTTGCCCCTTTTCAGAAAAACATTTGTTTCACAAACTTCATTTTAATTGTACTTTCAAGTACTAACTTTTTCACATACGTATATATTATCATGATTAAAGCAATCATTCATATTATATTTTAATGCAAAATTAGCTCTATTTTGAGTGCTAGCGATAATATTATTTTTATTTTTAAGAAATTGTTGATTGTTGATTTACAACAATTGGCAAAGTGATTATTTCATATATTTCCATTGTTTCTTCTTTCAAAATCGGAATAGATATGATAACATGTATCATATGATCTTTTTCATAACATTTAACATCAATTTGCTTAACTATAAATTGATAAGCTTTAATAGCTTACTAGGAGTAAATAACATTTTATTTTCATTTTTACTGTTTATTAATGCTTCAATTAATTTTTCAGGAGTGATTATAAAAGGATGAATAATTTTTAATTGTAAAAATAGGATCGCACCAATAATTTTTTCTAATTCTATTTCTAGTTCTAAACTTTTATCAATTATTGAGTTAAGCACTTCTTGCAAGTATTCTTAAGCATATTCTCTCCTCTCTATATCTTTCATATTTGAAATAACTTTATTTAACTTTATTATATTTTCATTAGTTTTGTTTTCTATACGATAATAATTATTATTTAATATCTTATTTTGATCATTTACTTTTTCCATTATATATATTTCTTCTACTAATCCTTTTCTTAAAGATTCTTTTGTAATTGCTATGATTTTATCATAACATTCTGCATCAGAACTATCCATAGTTCCAAATAATGTTTTAAGTCCCGTAACAACAATATCTATTAATCCTCTTCGGATTCTGTTTTTCCTTGTTCCTAATAAATTATAAATTGTAACCATTTTATCTGATAAATTATTATAGCTTCTCTTTCCTTTTTCAGCTAAGTCTCTTCACTCTCCGAATAATTTTAAACATACTCCATGAATGTTATTAGTTTGTAACTTTATATGCTCTATGCTATTTTCAACTTCAGCTAGGTCAATTCTATTAATGACTGAAACGTGTCCATCGATTGTTTTCATAGTACCAAGAGATTTAAAATAAAATCCATTATGATCATCTAATTTCTCGATGTTGATGCTTGTTGCAATTCCGATTGCGATCGTCCATATCCTATAAAAAGTTTGACACGACTTTTATTATAAATGGTTCATTTTCCGTTTCTTTTAACAATAATATTATTATCTTCTACAGAAAATACGACATAAGGACCTGACCATCATGATCATATCTGACTTTAGATTTTTCTTAGTTATCTAATAGCCTTGCTTTAGCTTTTATTTCCATTGCTAACAACTTCATTCTTAGCTCTGTCGAATAATCATGTGTTGTTTGAATTTCTTCATAATCTACATCGCTAGGTTTATTAGCTGATCTACCAAAAACAAGGTCGTAAGGCGTGAAGCCTGTGTTTGAATGTTGGGTCGTATTATAACAAAAACTTGCATACTTCATATATTCATCACAGTTTTTGGAGCTATCTTAACTTTCCCTACTTACTGTTCTAATATATTCTGTGAGTCGAGCATGTGCTCTTTCGACACTACCATATGATTGAGGGTAAGCCACACTGGTAGTAATATTCTTAAAACCAAATATTTCGGATAATTCCTTCATTAAAGAATTACAAAATTCTGTCCCGTTGTCAGACAGTATTATCTTTGGTACTCCAAATATAAGTATCCAATTTTCTACAAGAGCCTTAGTCACTATACTAGCTTCTTTACTTTCTATAGGAACAAATTTAATAAACTTAGACAGATCGTCTTGAATCGTAAGTCCGAATTTGTTGATCATTTTGTCGTTTGTAGTATAAGGACCTGTCAAATCAATTGCGATTTTTTCTAATGCATGATTTGCACTTGTAACAATGTTCATTGGATTCCTTGAGGGATGTCTATCTATTTTTTCTGTTTGACAAGCTACACATTTAGAAATATATGTTATTACATCTCTATTGAGACCTTTCCAATTATATTCTTGTTTTATTTTATCAATAGTGGCTTTTTGGCCACAATGACCTCCTACAAGACCTTCGTGATATTCTTTTAAAATTTTAATTTTAAGTTCACCATCCACAACTTCTTCTATTAGGTTTTCACTTGTAACTTCTTCTGTTCGGTTATTTAGAATTTCATTAACTTCTTTTTCTTCGTCTATATCCGTGTCTTCATTTTCATCTATCTCTTCTAAAATGTTTATATTTCGTCTTAATTCGTCTGCAACAACGTTATCACAACCCTTTTTATACTCAAGGGAATAATCATATTCCTCTAATTTAAGTCGCCATCGAACTAATCTAGATCCAGGATCTTTCACATTAAAAAGCCATTTAAAGGCTTATGATCAGATCGAATTACAAAATTTCTACCATATACATATGGTCTAAGAACCTTTACTGCTCATACGATTGCCAAGCATTCCTTTTCCGTTGTGGAATAGTTTTTCTCCGATTTACTTAATGATCTGCTTATAAACTTCAATGGCAGATCTTTTCCATTACTTTCTTGGCTTAATACTGCCCCTAAACCGTAATTGCTTGCATCAGTTGTAATAACGAATTTCTTATTATAATCTGGGTATTGTAAAATTACGACATTTCTTAACGCTTCTTTTAGTTCTAAAAATGAATTTTGTTGCTCCGCAGTCCACTTAAAATCAGAATTCTTTTTCAATAATTTGTTTAAAGGAAACGCCTTCTTACTGAAATATTGATGAATTTCCTGTTGTAAGCTATCATTCCGAGGAATGATTTTATTTCTTTTTGGTTGTTTGGTGGCTTAAATTTATCGAGTGCTTCTACCTTTTGCGGATCTGGCTTAACGCCTTTTTCTGTAATAACATGACCTAAGTACGCAACATCTTTTTTGAGAAATTCGCATTTATTCATTTGGAGTTTTAAATTTGATCTACGCAGTTGTTCAAAAACCTCTATTAATTTTTGATTATGCTCGTGAATAGTTTTTCTATAGATAACTATGTCATCTAAATAAACGAAGCACCTTACACCCTGTAGTCCACTCAGAACAGTGTTCATAAGCCTCTGAAGACACGTGCGTTTTTCAATCCAAAAGGCATTTCGTGAACTCATAATGCCCATATGGCGTAGAAAAGGCAGTCTTTTCTACATCTTCCTCAGCGACTGGAATCTGATGAAAACCAGATGTAAGATCTAAAACAGAGAAATATTTACTATTACCTAACTGGTCTAATATCTCACTTATATTCGGGAGTGGATAATTGTCAGCAATAGTAATTTCATTTAACCGCCTGTAATCGATTACTATCCTCCACTTCATTTGCATCCCTTTTCTTAGGGACCACCCACAAAGGTGAATTCCATGGCGATTTACTATCTCTTATAATCCCTTCTTCTTTTAAATTCTTAATTTGGTTATCTACCTCCTTTTCATGAATTTTTAGATAACGGTACGATTTAGTGTAAATAGGTTCACTATTTTCTTTAACTCTAATTTTATGTTCGACAAAACTCGTTGTAGTTAATTTATATCCTTTTAAACTAAAAATATCACAATATTCTTTAGCTTTAGCGAATATACTATCGGCTTCTTCTTCATTCATATGGTCAGTTCTTAAATTACTCAGTATTTCCTCAATTCTACCATCATTCATTTCGAATGTATTGATTTCTAATAAGTCGGCATTTTCACACTCTGACTCATTTGTATTGAAATCCTCTAAAGGGTATCCAATAGCTTTGAGCTCAATGTAATGTATATCTTCATCAAAATGTATTACTTTAACTAAACCTTTTCCATCACTGCGCACCAAAGTAACGCAATCTGGGAACAATATACCATTTATCTTCGCACTGAGTATTACCACTTCACTATTTTCTGGAAATTGATTTCCCTGACCATCAGTTATATTCACTTACCTGAAAACTTCGCACCTGGGGGGTATTTCTTCTAAGTACTGCCCCTCAAAATTGATATTTTCATTAAAACTTTTCTTATTTCTAGGAGATTTTTCTTTGGCAAGTTCTACACTTTTTCCGAAATTTAAAGAGATATTCTCGTTCTTCCTCCTAAGAGTTTTACGATCATAATCTACAATGAAAGCATTGTCTTTCAAAACATCATTGCCAATAATACCGTCATAATTACTTAAATACTCCTTATTTATGACGTGGAATTCTATTAAGTAGTCAGAATTCCCAAAATCCACAGATAAATTACATGTACCTAAACTTTTTATGTTTCCATTCCCTGTACCTTTAAAATTAAGAAATTTATTTTGTGTTAAGTCCTTTTCAAAAATGTTATCAACTTTTATTAAGCTTACAGCTGCTCCTGTCTTTATTAACATTCTACAGCTTTTATTTTTGTAATTCATTTATTTATTTATTCTAACTGTATTTTTGTTTGTGTAGTCCTTACTACTAAAAGGTTTTAATAAATTAACATGTAGCCCTAACCTTGATTCTTCTTCTATAGCATATCTGCTAGCCTCATTCAAATCCCCTGGCTTTCTATTGTTGACATATGAACTTATTTTTTCTTTTAATCCGTTAACAAAAGCATTTAAAATATTTAGTTTTATATATTCACTTTTCCCCTTCCAATCGGAAGTTCCAGTATCAACTATTTCATTTTGCAGCATTCTGCGTTGTAATGTTTCGCATTTTTGCGTATATTGTACGACAGTTTCATCATACTGTTGTTTTATCTGTATCAACTCTCTATGGAGTTGTGAGTTTGAATAATTTTCTTTATATACTTTGTTAAGCTCTGCTTTTAATTGACTCCAAGAGTCTAAGGTTTTGTTCATTAAAATTAACGAAGCGTTGCCGCTAATGCATGATTTGGCAAAAGCCAATAAAGGTTTATGCTGAGGCTCTTTGGCGAGCTTAAAGGCATTTTCACAATTTTGTATAAACGAAAAAGCTTCGGAAGCTTCTCTACGGAATTTAGGGATAAATTGGATTAGAATACTTAGTGGAATATCGATTTTTTCATCAGGCATACTTCACTGTTAAAATATACGAAAATCACTTAAGTTAAACTATTGTTAATCCGCAATATTAATACAATCGTATGTGTTTTGCAATTATTTTATTTCCAACAATTATTATTAAGGATGTCTTCTTGACCTTCCTTAATTACTTTTTTAATCCTTCACGCTTTTTCCGCGAGGTATTTATAATGTTCTTCTTATTTATCTTTACTATATGACTTTGCTGGCAACATTATACATTAAACATTATACTATTTTTATACTTATACTTTTATTTATTCATTTTAATAAAAACTTCGACTGTTTAATATATTTTTTTTAACTTACAATAATTCAATCATTATGATGTTTAATTTGATGATTCGGCTGGCTGGTAAACTACACCTTCGTTCTTAATCTTCCTTGGAATTCTGGTTCTCTTCTTATTTAATAATATATTGTTCGAGTTTTTTTTTTATTCATTTTCAAAATTATTAAAACTTATAAAAGAGTTTGCACTCTTTTATAAGTTTTAATAATTTTTTTTTTATTAATATGGATAAGTTTGTACGTGCACTCATATTCGGTTCAATTCCTGCTTTTCTTTCAATCACTTTGATATGGATTCAATTGTATTCGCAGAAGATGCTAAATTCAATACGCACTTAGAAGGTATTATAGGGATTATTAATTTTGTTCCCCATTTTAATTACTTAAAAAGCAGAATACGTACTTTTAACTTAAAATATTACCGGAATAAAATTTATTTACATTATGTACAAAGATTTACAACACCGGAATTTTATGTTCAGTGCATATCGCACCGCTGGCACCAATTTGTTATGCGTGGTTTAATAAAAAGACGAAGTTCTTTTCTTTGCGTCTGAATTAAGACTACTCATTTATTCTTATGTAATTTTATTTACAGTGTCGATGAATTGGCATCGATGGAGAGATGCTGCACACTCAGCATATTTGCTGTATTATAAAAAGAAGATAAGGCACCCAAAGAAAAGTATCTCATGACGGGTGGCATTTGATGTTTATTTCATAAACATAAACAAATGCATATCCGGAAGGGATATCCGCAGTTAATTAGAAGATATTATGCATGGTAAGCACAATTTTAGTGACGGGCACAACACTAATTTATTCTGTTATAGAAGAATAAGAAATGTCGTTGTTTGCACAAATGGGCATATTCACCACATTGCCCCCCTCTTAGGATTGATCGTCCCGATTAAATCCATTACTGCCGTCACTACCGTTATAGCGATGTAAACGGTCACAGTGAACTACCTTAAGCTTGCCTCTTAACCCTCTCTGAATGCGGTAAACCACATTATTGATTCGCTTCACAAGGGTGTATGAGCAGTGTTGCCAAGTCGAAATTACAAATAAAGTCAAATCTGAAAAAAAAAATTTCTAGTAAAAAAAAAGTCAAATATCAAAATACCAAATATTAATAATAACATAAATACATTTTATTAATTATAAACAAAACATAAAGTATTTCAACTTCAATTCAACGAGTTAATTAAAATAAATAATATTTCATAACTTATTATTATATACAAATAGGTACATAGGTATTTAAGTTAAGGTACATAAAGTTAAAGATCTTCAAAATCTGAGCTATCACATTCAATTCCATTGGTTATATCTATATTTTTGTATATAGCATATGTTCCAACTTTTTTTTTTACTTCTGCAGGAAAGTTATTGCAACAGTTTTTATTGCGCAAATGATTTTTTATCGTCAAAAGAGAATTATTTAACAACAGCTGCATTCTGTTTCTTTGTTTATATATAAATATATATTTATTGTTGCCGAAAATATTACATTTTTTATATCTTAAACCTATATTGCACAATTTATATATATTCTACTTTATATATTCTACCTTACTACTGCCAAGTGAGAACATTTTCATCAATTATAAGAAGCTTTAATGGGAACGATTTGAAGGAAAAGCTACTGTTAAAAACCTTCATTAAACAAAAAAGAAAACAAAATAATAAAGAGGTATACGTGTTTATGGATATACTTTCTTAAATAAGGATTTGAAAGAAGGGGTGGCTTAAACACAAAAGCGTACAATACCCTGTTCAAAACAGCTTTTACAAAACAATAATAAATTATTTCAATAAATACTTTACATAAATCATTTTAGTACAAAAAAAAATATATATAAATGAATTAACAGAAATGAATCACATTGTTAAATAAATAGACACAAAAAAGAATAATAAATAATTATGTAAATGTTAAATAAAAAAATAAATGAATAAACGATTTAATATATAAATAAAATAAATAAACAAATAATTGAATAAATCAATAACTAAATAAATAAATAAATAAATAAATAAATGAAATCAATAAATATATAAATAATAATTAAATAGCGATATGAACAATGAAACATAAATCAGTCTTTCAGTCAATAGTTTTATAATTTAATTTACATGTTTATTGAATTACATACTACTTTTTATAGGCTTTTAAATTTAAGAAGCTAGATTTGAGATAAGGGAATTGTCGGATGATAAACAAGAAGGGTCATATCGTTCACTCAATCTTAAAATTCAGCTTGACACCATTTCAATATTTGTTAGGGTGTGCAATTCACTACTCGAAAAGCACCAAGGAAGATTGAAAACCATTTTCAGAAGCTTATTTTGTGAAATTTGTAGTCTTCGTATGTGACTCTTAGCACATATACCCCAAACGGGCGACCCATATAACATAATCGCCTAAAAGATAGCTTTGTAAATCAACTGTTTGTTTTCACTACTCAATTTCAATTTCCTGTTGATAAAAGAGTAGAGTATTTTCGTAGTTAAGAAAGTCTATTACTCGGTAAGAAACAGGGTTTCCTTTTTAGAGTGAAAAAGACAGCCTGTGTCTTAGAAGCGTTCAGCTTTATTTTCAAACTACTAAAGTAATATTGAATTATATTTAAACCAGATTGCAAGTTCATTTCAATAACGGAACCAACTGATTCTGTAGAATATAAACATGTATCGTCGGCAAAAATAGCTATATCACATCTTTGAAGTCTTGGAAGGTCAAAAGTAAACACATTGTAGAGGATAGGGCCAAGAACTGAACCTTGGGGGGCACCTGCAGCACAACTAAAGACTTGAGAAAGGCAATTGTTGACTGACACAAAACATTTTCTTGAAGATAAAAACGATTTTACAATTTTAATTAGGTACATTGGGAAATTAAGAATCAATAACTTGTGTAGAAGTCCTTCATGCCACACAAAATCAAAGGCTCTTTCCACATCGAGCAACACCATACCTGTACTTTTTCCTGCGTTAAAATTACTTTTTATATGATTAGTTATACGATGAATTTGATGCACAGTGCTGTGAAAAGCTCGGAACCCGAACTGTTCTTAAGGGTAGGATATTATTTGAGCTTATGTGTTCAATAAATTTTTTCTTAATTATTTGTTCAAAATATTTACTAATGTCGTTTTCGATTGAATTTCGGAACAGGACTACTCCTTTTTGATTCCAATCGAATTATTTTCTATTGTTCCGAGACTAATTTGTGAAATATTTATTTGTGTGTGCGTAAATTGTCTGATATTTATGTTTAATTTGCACGTTCAGTGCAGCAAAATTAATTTGACAAATAATCCGATGAAAGGGTTTATATCTACCTATATGTGTGTTCCGGGTCTACTCCTTTATTAATTCCGGAACAGAAAAATACCCCGAAAACATAACTCGGAACAGCCAATCGAATTATTTTGGAGTAAGCGGAGTCAAAAAGGAGTAACTCCGAACCTCCAACCGAAAACGACATAAGTGAACTCAGTAAACTTATTGGTCTGTAATTGCCAGGTATATTAGCTATCTTGCCAGGCTTCAAAATTGGTATAACCTTAGCTGATTTCCATTCATTTGGAAAATAACTTTAGACAAGAATTAAAAAGTTCTTGTAAGAATTTCACATCCAGCTTTGGCAAGTGCTTTAAATGCAATTTTTTTAAACTATCAAACCCAACAGATTTCCTAGAATTTAATGAATTTAGTATCTCATTGCTGTCTTCAATAGTGACGTATGATTGATCACCGTTCAAAGCACTGCTATTGATTAATCTTATTGAATGAGAAACTTGAGATTCTAAGTTATTGCTTGTAATCGCGTTACTAGCTAACAATTGTGCTTCATAAAAAGTTGTTGCCAAAGCATTTGACTTTTCAGATCCATTCATCTTTAAAGAATTTCCTA